>MU225742.1:860241-904762 GCA_018584345.1 Thuja plicata | reverse complement strand
ATATATATATATATAAATATATATGTATTTACTAGCAAAAGTAAATGCATATATATGTATATATGTATATGTAGATTCCTTCCTCCATTGAAGATCCATACCTGCAACACAATGAAAAAAAAAGGGGGCATCAAGAAGAGGGAGCAGTAAGAATAAAGAGAGGAAATATAAAAAAAAAAGATAAACTTGAAGTCTCACTTGAAGCCCTAACCCTAATTTCAAATTAGGGTTAGGATTTTCAAATTTGGAGAGGAGATAGGTGGGAGGGAAAGAATCTTTTCTTTCCTTTAGACTATTAAATTTTTTTTTAGCCCCTATTTGAAGGGACTATTTTTACATCCCCTCTACTTAATATGTTATTAAGTAAATTAGTTAAATCACTTAAGAATATGAACTTTTAATAAAGAAAAGAACTCAGTAAATAGATTATAATCTGGAAACTTATTTAACTAAGGAAAATGATATAAATTGCAATAGATTTTCTAAACATAAGTGTTAACCACTCGACGTATAAATTCTGGTAATGATGTTGCAACGTCTTGATTTAGTTAGATTAAACGATTAAGATAAAAGGTTATATCTTCAAGTTTTAAATCCAACCCAATATTAACAACACAATATTTAAATTAAATAAAGTAAAATAAAATAATATAAATTAATAATAATAATCAACAAGGAGAGAGTTAAAATTGGAAATTATAGAGGGAAAATTTAATTAAAGTTTTTAGGTGAGCATAGTGACTTTTAATGTTATTTTTATGTGGTCAATATATGTGGCCAGTATACTGACTACTATAAAAATAATATTAAAGAAGTACCATAACCTAGAGTGTTTTTATTAAGTTAACATAGAATCCTTTTTATTCTTTTAGGCGAACTGATTTTGTCGAATACCCTAGGAGGCAGAGGATAGGGAGCCTCTTTCTTCCTCCACATCATCAAACTCTATTTGAATACCTGGTTGACATGTAGTCACAGATAACCTTCAACTTTTGAACCTTTAACTTTAAAAGCGTCTAGGGTTAAGGGATGTTGACTCTAGTCATAATTCCCCTTAGACCCTCTTGTTAGTAATATTAATATTTAATTTCTTCTTTAAAAGAAAAAAAAAGAAAAAAAAGTTGTTGCGTTTTGGGCATGACATATCCTACATTAGTTAACCCAAAGGGCATCCTTGAATAAACATAAGTTCCCCAAGGAGTGGTAAAAGCTATCTTGTATTGCTCTGATTATTTAAATTTCACTTGGTTGTATCATGAAAATCCATCCATCATAGACAATAGTTCATTCCCAGTAACCTTATGTAAAAGAGCCTCTATATTAGGCAATGCATAATTATCCTTTAAAGATGATACATTAAAATTTATAAAATCAACACACAACCTTATATCTCCATTCTACTTTCTAATTGGGACCAAGTTTGATACCCATGAAGAATATCTTATAGGCACTATTATTCCTACATCCTTTAATTTTACAAGCTCTTCCCTCATTTTAGGGGCTAGCATTGGGTTTATAAGACACTGTCTTTGTCTAAAAGGATTTGCATATGGTTTTAAAGGGATTTCATTCTGAAATAAGTCTTCATGGTAGGCCTTAATCTCATCATATGACCATGAAAAAATATGCCTATATTTCCTTAACAAGGCTGTTAAATTTTCCTTAATCCTAGGAGTGAGCTTTTTGCCTATGTATACTTCCTTTGGAGTATGATAATTTCCTAGGTTGATATTTTCAACTTCTTCATGCTTTTCAACTATCATACCCACCTTAAGACTTTCTTTCTCATCAAAAACTCCTTCAAGTGCTACCATGCCTCTAGGAATTTTGTTTGTATTTAGCTGCACCACTTCCATCCAAACAAAGTTTCTTTCCAATCTTGATTCTCTACATACCCATTCCAATATATGCTCTGATCCTCATATTTGTCTTTGTTCATAAATTTTTTTAGAAGATCTCTGTCATCTTCAAACACTTGCCAATTCTGCACAATGTTAGGAATTCATGGTTTATTCTTTATCTCCATCTACATAATCTCCTCAAAAGGAATGTCAACCTGCCTGATGGTTGAATTAGCCAACAGGTGTGCAAGATAATTCTTTGATATTTCTATCCATTTGATTGAAAATGCATTAAAAAATTCAACTAAATCCCATACTAAATTCCTGTATTGTTTTAATCTAGGATTTTTAGTTGTGAATTTATTTCTGACTTGAGAAACAATTAAATTAGAGTGACCACAAATTGAATGCATCTTAATACCATAAGATTTTGCAATTTTTAAACCAAGTATTAGTGCTTCATATTCTAAAATATTATTAGTACATTCAATATTCAACAAGAAAGAAAATTTTAAAATATTACCACATGGAGATACAAAAGTAATCCCAACTCTATTACCTTCCTTACTGCATGCTCCATCAAAATTCATTTTCCAAAGCTCTTCCTGATTCTCTTGCAAATGTACATCAATGTGGCTACTGAATTGTAGTCCTAGTTTAGTGATTCTTACCTAAAAATTATCCATGTCTGAGTGATAGAAGTTTATTCTCTCCATCAAAATGTCTTCTTCAATTATATATGGGGATCTTGGCTCCCTATTGGTTCTCACTTCCTTACCATCCACTAGAATAGTAGCATAAGACAAATATAATTGAATATGACCACCTACTAAATTTGGCCATTGTCTAGATAAAAGCATTCCATAATTAGTAGGAACTCCTACAATACTCATATCAGTTTTGTATAACACTTTAGGACAAATAGGAAATTTAAATTCTACATTTTCCATAATACCAACAACAGGTATAGATCTATTTCCCATAGCATAACATCTTCCATAAGTTGTGTCAACCTTCAGTCAAAGCTCCTTCATAACTTCTAAACGCATGATGTTAACCTGTTGCTCCTGAATCTATCATACAATTCTTAACAAGTTTATTGTTAATCATCAAAGTAAGATGAAAAGGATCAACTTGTGTTCCATTTTGAGTAATAGTAGTTCCTAAATAAACCACTAGTGGTTCTTCATTTATTGGCCTTTGATTAGATTCCTCTTTAAAAATATTACCTACATTAGACAACACTTTCACAACCTCATCTTTGTATTCATATATTTTCATCATCTCAAATAAAGGAATAGAAATTTTCACCCGAGATAAAGCATTTGATATAAAAGAACTATTATTTTGAGTAGACTTGTTGACCATTGGTTTCTCTTTTGGCTTTGTCAATTTAGGAGCTTGATGATGATCTACATGTTGACATAGCTTTGCAGTATCATCTTTGATCTTCAGTGTGTCTGGTTGGACAAAATTCTTCTTTGGTGCCTTGACAAATATTCCAGCAGCTTTCCCTTGATCCACATTTATTGTTCTATTCCTTAGTTTGTAATTACTCCTTGCTTCCTTCATTGATGCAATAATATATGCTTATTTATCATCATTTGTTAACCTCCTAATGACTGGCAGCTCTCCTTGTTGCCTGTCACATTGATATATCATGTTCATATTATCATGGTATACATAATCCTCATCAGAATAACTATAATCATCTCTTCCCCACATGGGTTTAGATGAGATATTATTCACTCTAGGTTGCTGATCATCACTTTGATCTTCATCCTCTTACAATCTCTGGGCCACAACATAATTATCAGTAGAATATGGTAGTGTGAAAGCTTCACACCAAGGATTTCTCTCCACCAAACAATTGATTCTCTTAAATTAATTAGGTGTTTCTTTAGCATAACTTTTCTTTCCAGGTTTACCATCTTTCCAACTAGTATTATAGGGCATATCTTACAATATAAATCTATCATTTTTAGGGAATGATGACCTATCACTCCTACCTTGTTTCACCTTTAGATATTTTATCATATCCATGATTTACTTGAGATCATCCCTTTTAGGGGCCTTTGATTTTTATAATTTAGTACCATCTCTTTTATTTATCCTTCCAGCAGCCTTTCAGTTATTTTCAATAGTAGTGGCAACTTTGCAAGCTTGATGCAAGGTTGTTGGTCTTTGCGATCTAATCTTATAATTTGTTGTAAAGATAAAATATATAATGTGTGTTTTTGATGTATTTATTTTATAGGGGAAATGTGGATACGTGTGAGGAAGATAAGATGTTCCTTTTAACCTCAAATACACAAATGAATGATCCAAATTGATTAATCATAAGAAAATGGTCAATACCCAAATGAATCAATCGATTAAAAATGAGAATAAAGAGGAAAACCTTAGATTCCCGTTTTGAGAGGGAAAGTATGTAATATATTTGAATTGATTAATAAACCTGAATTGAATTGAATTGAAGACAAGTAATAACCTCAAGATGCAACATATATGAAGAATTCTATTTTCGAGTGTCTGTACTGAGTTTCTGGGAATTCTACAACCGGATCTGGAATAGAAATGCAGAGATGAAGAAAATCCATAAATCTTTTCCAAATCTGGCTCAGGTCCAATTTTGACCCAAAAATGAATGTCACCTTTGACCCCAAAATTTTGATTCTGACCATGAAAGTCCAATTCTGACTTGCACAGCCTGACAGGAAATCTATTTCTGGATCCTAATACTTTGCCTCAAAGGGTATCCGGATCTACACTCCAATTTGTTTTTCTGAACCTGTCCCTGCAAGAAAAATTGTTTGTTTGTTGGGGGAAGGGGTTTGCCTTAGTTAAACCCCAATCTAGGAATCAACCTTGAAATCAATAATTGAAATAGAGAATGCTAGCAAGTAGTAGAAGTAGATCTAATAATGAAGCTATGACAATAGATATACAATTATACTTCACATGTAAACAAGTATGTAAATATGAAAGCTTGGACTCAATATTAGAAACCATAAACCTCCATGATTGTATGCTTGGAATCCACCTTGAAGGAAGGATTAATGAATCTTGAGGATGCACAAAGGATCTTGAAGGAAGATCACACCACCATGATGGATAGATCTAGGGTTTGAATGATGAATCTTGAATGCTTGAACCAAATCCCTTCAAAGGCTTGAATACTTGAATCCTTAATCTTCAATGGAGAACTTGAATGCTTGAGAGGAATACTTGAAAACCTTGATTGAAATTTGAAAGCTTGAGAACATGTGGAGTTCTTGCTTCTTACTTTGTCTTGTTCACTTGGATTCTTGCTTTAGTTGATGGTTGTTCGCTTGTGATTATTCTTAGAGAAAATGAGAGGAGAAAACTTCCTTATATACAAATCTAGGGAAAAATCTTCTAGAGAGGCCTACATATGAGATTAAATTACAATTATACGTATACCCATAGAAGAGGACCTATATTAAATATAATTTCAAGAGTCTTTACTTCAGAACCTGAAACAGCTGACTAGGAAGTGGGAAATGGACTTTTGAATGACCCCTGACCGCCGAAAAACTTTCCAATTGGAAAGGGGGACCTAGATAAAAATTGAGATCAACCTTGACCTAGGTCAAGGTTGAGGTCAAATTTTACCTAGGTCAAGGTCAAGGTCAACCTTGACCCAGGGAGTCAGAACCCCTAGAAAATGTGCTAGGTGGGATACATAGTGTCTGGAGAGACCCAATTAGGGTCCTAAACAGGTACAAAAGCAGGAGAGGGTGTAGAAATGAAAGGAAAATATAATTATGGTAAAAAAAACCTATAAGGAGGGATAAACATTCTTAACATGGAAGTTCTTCCATTTTAAGATGATACATTAAGCCCCCACTTTAGTGGGAGTATGGAAATCAAACATACTCGCGGTAAAGTTAGAAGAAAGACTCCAGTGGATCAGAATGAGGTAGAACATCACTTAGTCAAGGACATGAGCCCCCAGACCAAGGATTCTAACTCAACATACATGCACAAAGATATGAAATCAAGGAGAAATTAATCATAGAAAGCAACATGACTACATAAGCAAGACAAGAGAAACACTATAAATAACATAGCTTCATGATCTAATCATACCAACATGAAAGAGAAAGAGAGAAAAGAGAAAGTGATCACCTCATCTAGTAAGATACCCACCTTACCATGAATCACCAAGGAGGGAGAGCCCAATAGGTTCACCCACAAACTGTACTTTGTAATTGTAATGTGTCTTCTCACGGCTTTTGGAATATCCATAGATCCACATTCTTGTATCACTATGGAATATAAAATGCGTATCTTTTCAGGATTTAGCAACTTAATTATGTGCGTTACCTTCCAAGGATTTAGCATATTTGAATTTGAAAAATGCATATCTCTTTAGGATTTAGCAACTTATGTGGGTTACCTTCTGAGGATTTAGAAAAAATAAAAATAAAAATGTGTGTCCCTTTAGGATTTAACAACTTATGTGAGTTACCTTTCAAGGATTTAGAAAAAATAAAAAGTTATAAAAATGCGCGTCTCTTCAGGATTTAGAAACTTATGTGTGTTACCTTCCAAGGATTTAGCATGTTGAAAAAAATGTAAACTATAGTATAAGGGAGACCCTATATATGCCCCCCTCCTTATCATGGCTACCTACTAGACAAGATAAGGAAGAGGAAGAGGACACCTAATTCACAAGGTGAGGAGATATCATGTTTAAAAACAATATACACTATATCCTTAGCAAAGAGTATTGACCCTTACATCTAAGAGCATAGATAATCATGAAAAGGATATGTCATGTATGGAAAAAGGATCCTCAAAGAGGAAGAGATCTTATCAACAAGACCCCCACCGTAGAGGAGTGCTTAGGATATAATCTTATCTTCCAAAGAAAAGGAAAGAGGGACCAAAGACTCGACCATCAAGCCCCTTGTGATCAAGTGGAAGAGGAATATTGGAATGAAGGAAGTCAACTCTAACCCAAAGTAAGAGAAAGCGTTTATAAAGAATATAATTTGAAAAATAAAGAAGAGGTGATGACCTAGGACAATCACCTCTCATATAAGAGGGTATCCATAGCCAAAGCATAAGTCTTTATAAGGAAATAATGTTTTAGAATAAACAAAAGCCACTAAGCTAAAGAAATTAGATCCTTAGATAGAGAAAGAAGGAAAACCTTGCCCCCAGGAATGAAAGCAAGGGATATACCAATTGTATCAAGAGATGCTATAGAAAAGAGATATCTTTACAAAACAAATGTCCTATAAAAGATATCATGAATGATTACGAGTGAAGAAGTATGTACCATAATACAAAATCATAGGGATAGAATATAGAAAGAATGACCGATTAAGATAAAAAAAAAATACATGCTAAGAGAATAATGGATCCTAGAAGATTGGAAGGAAATACCTCTTTCCCCCCAGTTAAGCGACAAGAGGAGTAAAATGATCTAATTTATAGAAGAAGGAGGGGAATGACCTATATCAAAATTATAAAGAAATTGTAATACTGTACGGGAATGAGACATAATTCATAAAGTAGCTCTTTCTCTAACATATAGCTTTAAATGCACACAATCAACAAGTAAATGTGTATTACTATAGTGAAAATGACATTTGTATTTAGAGAGAGTATTTTTTGGCATATGTTTAAAGATTTTTTTCTTATAATTCATTAACTGAACATACACTTTCTTAGCCACATCTTGAGGAGTATTAGGGTGATCTAAGGAAGGCGTTGGAAGAAGAATATGAAGAGGAGGGAGACAGTTAAAATAAACCACCTTGATTTGAGAAGGCGGGAAGCCTATACCATGCATATATTGTTTAGGGGATAAATTAATTAGGTTTTTAATGCCATGTTCATTAACACCAAGCCCTAAACCCTTAGAGCCTTGTTTATCCACCATATTGTATCCTTTAGTATACATATCTTGTAAAGCTTCTGCAGGAGATGATTGGTTATGGTGGTCATGAGAAAATGTTGTGTAAGGCAGAATGATAGGTTTAGAATAAGTTTCTTTATTCTTTCCTTTAATATCATCATGGACTAGATAATAAGGGGAAGGTAAATGAAAGAATTCTTGTACATTTGCATCATGAACCCTAGTTTGAGCCCCATAATAAGTGTGGGAAGAACTAGGGATAGAAGATGGAGAAATAGGAGCGGGAATATTAGGAATTGGATTAGGAAGGATAGGATTAGGATTAGGAAGATTAGGAAATGGAGTATCATCTACCAAATTCTTCACATAATCCAAAAGAGTAATAAGTCTGCTACATAAATCCCTAATGAAAGTTTTGAAAGTAGGAAGACCGGTATTAGTTACTCTCAAAATAGCATAAGAAAGTGAAACATGGAGAGTAACAAACATAATGAAATGGATGATACTTTCATAAACATCATAAGTACTATAAATAGATGCTAACAGAAGAATAATGAGGAAAATAACCATACCCCAAAGTATCTTAAAGATCTTCATAGTGAATGAAATGCAAGAAATGTTTTTGTATTTTTATGAGTATGTAGATTTTTTTTTTGTGTTTTAAAATGAAAGAGCATAAAATTTAATATGTATGCAAAAGATAGTCTCTAAGGAAAATAGGAAAAGCGTCTACCACCAAAAAGAAAGAGTTGTCTATTGTGGGTTCACCAAAATGTAAAGATTAAAAATATATATAATGTGTGTTTTTGATGTATTTATTTTATAGGAGAAATGTGGATATGTGTGAGGAAGATAAGATGTTCCTTTTAACCTCAAATACACAAAGGAAGGATCCAAATTGATTAACCATAATAAAATGGTCAATACACAAATGAATCAATCGATTGGAAATGAGAATAAAGAGGAAAACCTTAGATTCCCATTTTGAGAGGGAAAGTATGTAATAAATTTGAATTGATTAATAAACCTTAATTGAATTGAATTGAAAACAAGTACTAACCTCAAGATGAAACAAATATGAAGAATGCTATTTTTGGGTGTTTGTACTGAGTTTCTGGGAATTCTGCAACCAGATCTGGAATAGAAATGCAGAGATGAAGAAAACCTAGAAATCTTTTCCAAATCTGGCTCAGGTATGATTTTTACCCAAAAATGAATGTCACCTGTGACCCAAAAATTCCTATTCTGAACTAGAAAGTCCGATCCTGACCTACACAACCTGACAAAAAATCTATTTCCAGATCCTGATAGTTTGCCGAAAAGGGTATTCAGATCTGCACCCCAATTCGTTGTTCCAAACCTGTCCCTGCAAGAAAAATGGTTTGTTTGCTGGGGGAAGGGGTTTGCCTTAATAAAACCCCCATTTAGGAATTAACCTTGAAATCAATAATTGAAATAGAGAATGCTAGAAAGTAGTAGAAGTAGATCTAATAATGAAGCTATGATAATAGATATGCAATTATACTTCGAATGTAAACAAGTATGTAAATATGAAAGCTTGGACTCAATATTAGAAACCATAAACCTCCATGATTGTATGCTTGGAATCCACCTTGAAGGAAGGATGAATGAATCTTGAGGATGCACAAAGGATCTTGAAGGAAGATCACACCACCATGAAGGATAGATCTAGGGTTTGAATGATGAATCTCGAATCCTTGAACCAAATCCCTTCAAAGGCTTGAATACTTGAATCCTTAATATTCAATGGAGAAATTGAATGCTTGAGAGGAAGACTTGAAAACATTGATTGAAATTTGAAAGCTTGAGAACATGTAGAATTATTGCTTCTTACTTAGTCTTGTTCACTTGGATTCTTTCTTTAGTTGATGGTTGTTCGCTTGTGATTATTCTTAGAGAAAATGAGAGGAGAAAACTTCCTTATATAAAAATCTAGGGAAAAATATTCTAGAGAGGCCTAAATAGGAAAATTAAATTCCAATTATACCTATACCCCTAGAATAGGACCTATATTAAATATAATTTCAAGAGTTGTTACTTTGGAATCCAAAACAGTCGACCTGGAAGTGGGAAATGAACTTTTGAATGACCCCTGACGACCGAAAAACTTTCCAATTGGAAAGGGGGGCCTGGGTCAAAATTGAGGTCAACCTTGACCTAGGTCAAGGTCAAGGTAATCTTTGACCTACCTTGACCCAGGGAGTCATAACCCCTAGAAAATGTGCCATGTGGGATAAATAGTGTCTAGAGAGGCCCAGTCAGAGTCCTAAATGGGCACAGAAGCAGGAGAGGGTGCAAAAATGAGAGGAAAATATGATGATGGTAAAAAACACCCCTAAGGAGGGATAAAAATTCTTAACATGGAAGTGTTTCCACTTTAAGACCATACATTAAGCCCCCACTTTAGCAGGAGTATGGAAATCAAACATACGCTAAAGTTAGAAGAAAGAATCCAGTGGATCACAACGAGGAAGAACATCACTTATTCAAGGAAATGAACCCCCAGACCAAGGATTCTAACTCAAAATACAAAAAAAAAAGATATGAAAGCAAAGAGCAATTAATCATAGAAAGCATACATAACTATGAAAGGAAACAAAGTGTGCAGAAAATAGTTCCCTATGCTAAACTCCCGAGAAGAGGATCATGCAAATTCAGATTTAACCCTTAGCAATTACAGAATGATAATATAATAACATGCATACATTGAAAAATGAGAATGACACAATGATTTACCCTGGGGAAAACCTTTCGGTAAAAAACCCCAACACTCCAAAACCTGCACAATGTATTAATCAAAACTAATACTGTTTACAATACACTTGCAATGCAAGTTCTTTCAAGAGATAATCAACACTTGAAGACAAATTCGATAGCATAAAAACATTCCAAAAATACACTAACTTATCATAGATTCACAACCCTAAAAAATGCTTATATCATGCACTTCACTTTTTAGGGCAACTTCCAAAAGGCAACTGTATTAGGGTTTTACCATTCTCCAAGAAAATAGGAACCCAAACCCCACAATTGCAGAAGAGTGTATAGTACTCAACTGATTAGTTGCCACATGTCTTTCACATCTTCACCCATCATCAAAACCTTCCATAATTAGCTCTTACAAATATTAATGACCGTCATAGGAATCCGTCATAACTGTTTCAGTCACGATTACCTTATACATTGTCCAAAGTGCTGATATTTGGAAAATATCAAATGTAAGGAAATATACAAGGTTGAGACACCTTATTCCTAACATTCTCCCACTTTTCGAACACCTTATAAGAGCCAAAGGAAATAAAAAGATTTAATTACTTTAGGCCAAGAGGCCCATAGACTCTGAACACCATCTGAACTTCTCTGTGCCCACAGGTTTTGTCAATGCATCTTAAACATTCTTTACTATATCTACCTTCTCCAAACTTACCTTTCCATCCTCTACCATATATCTCACGAAGTGAAACCGCACATCAATGTGCTTGGTTATGTCATGGAAAGTTGGATTCTTTGCAAGGCAAATAGCACTCTGACTGTCGCAACAAATTGTAATTTGTCCTGCATCAACACCAACATTTGAACACAGTCTCTTAAGCCAAATGGATTCCTTACAAGCATGAGTAGCTACCATGTACTCTGCTTCTATTGTGGAAAAAGCAACCATAGGTTGTCACTTACTCATCCAACTGATGGCACCACCAAACATAGTGAACACATAGGCACTGGTGGATCTCCTGCTATCAATGTCACCTGCCCAATCTGAATCCACTAACCCATGAATACAAACTGAATGTGAAGCTCCAGAAGAGTTTCCATGATAACATATGGAATACTCTGATGTACCCTTCAAATATCTAAAGACTCTCTTAACTACATCCCAATGTACCCGTCCAGGTTTAGCCATAAACGGACTTAGGACTCCCACTGCTTGGGCAATGTCTGGTCTAGTACAGACCATAGCATACATAAGGCTGCCAACTGCACTAGCATAAGGTACTTTTCTCATGTCCTCCACCTCACTAGGAGATTTTGGACAATTATCCACATATAACTTTGTCCCCATAGAAAAAAGAACACACAATGGTCTGCAATCTGCCATGCTAAACCTATCCAACACAGACTTCACATACTTACTCTAACTCAACCAAAGTTTTCTGTTAGACCTATCTCTGTTGATTTCCATACCCAGAATATACCTGGCTGCCCCTAGATCTTTCATCTCAAACTGTGCTGACAACTAAGACTTCAAATCAGAAATCATACCCATACCCTTCCCAATCAACAACATATCATCAACATATAATGCAATAATAAGAAGGTGATCATTGTCATTTTTAAAATAAACACAATGATCTAATTTCGATCTCAGAAAACCAATCGACAACACAAAGGCATCAAATTTAAGGTACCACATCCTAGGAGATTGTTTCAAACCATATAGAGACTTCTTTAATTTGCAAACCAAAGACTCTTTACCTTTCTAAACATAGTGCTCAGGCTGTGACATATAGATCTCTTCCTCCAAATCACCATGAAGGAAAGCTATCTTCACATCCATCTGTTCTACCTCTAAATCATACAATGCTGCTAGAGATAACAAAAATCTAATGGATGTAAGATTTTCAATAGGAGATAATATTTCACCATAATCAATTCCTTCCACCTATGAATACCCCTTTGCAACCAATCTGGCCTTGTACCTCTCAACACTGCCATCTGCACAAAATTTCTTCTTAAACACCCATTTGCTTCCAACAGGTTTCTGTCCTTTAGGAAAAGGTACTAGGTCCCATGTTTTTTTCTTCTCCAATGAAGCCATCTCATCATCCATGGCCTCAATCCAAGAACCTGCATCTTCCATACCTATAGCCTCTTTCACAGATCTAGGCTCATCAGTGTTTGTAATCAAGGGATAAGCACAACTGGAATCTAACATAGAAAATCCAAACCTCTCTGGCTGCTTTCTTTCTCTTGTGGATCTCCTTAAGGGCTGAGGTTGAGGTTGTTCTACCTCTTCTTCTAAATTTTCAAAGCTGCTAGAGCTCTTCTCATCATTAGATCCATCACGGTGTCTCTGTTCAGTCTTTTCAGGGGTAGGAGGCAACTGAACAACATCTTCTTTCATTTATTTTTCATTTGGCTATAGCAAAATAGGAGAAGATGTTAGCTCTCTAAAAATAACATTTTTTCTATACAACACCTTACCAATCATAGGATCCCAAAGCTTGTATCCTTTCACACCAACACTATAGCTGATGAAGATACATTTTACAGCCTTGTTTTCCAACTTAGATCTTCTCTCCTTAGGCACATGCGCATAAGCTTCACAACCAAAAACATGAAGATGTCTAACAGAAGGATTCTTACCAGACCACACCTCCAAGGGTGTCTTACCAACAAGAGATGATGTAGGAAATCTATTAACCAGATAGCAAGCAGTGGCCATAGCTTCAGCCCAAAACCTTTGTTTGAGGCCAGCTCCACTAAGCATACTCCTAGCCTTCTCCATCAGTGTCCTGTTCATTCTTTCTACAAATCCATTTTGTTGTGGGGTATAAGGAGTTGTCTTATGCCTCTCAATCCCTCATTCTTTATAGAACTATTCAAAATCTACCAAACAAAACTCACCACCATTGTCAGTTCTCACACACTTAAATATTTTACCAGTCTAATTCTCTACGAGAGTTTTAAATTCCTTGAACCGATTGAAAACTTGTGTCTTTCTTTTAAGGAAATAAATCCATGTCCTTCTACTGTAATCATTTATAAAAGATACAAAATATATAGATTTGGAGAGTGAAGGAACTTTAATAGGACCAAACACATTCGAATGGATAAGATCCAAAATACTAGAAGACTTGTGATAACTAGAGTAAAACTAAACACGATTTTGCTTACCATAAACACAGTGTTTGCAGAAGTCAAACTTGAGACTAAAATCATTTAACCCCTCAATGAGGTTTTTTATTTTTCAGGGTTCTGAGACCCTTCTCACCAATGTGACCAAATCTCATATGCCACAACATTATCTTTTCTGCAGGAAGTTTGCCTTCCAAAGTGTTAGCACCCTTAGGTACACTTTCTGCACTACAATCAGAACCCATTACAATAGACTTCTTCATTGCTGGTTCAGATGGTGGAGATGAAGTGATTGCTACTCTCTTCCTTGAGAAAAAAGAACTATTGCACTATGAAGTGCAAGCATCCAGCTGAAATAGGATACCTCTCCTAGTACCTTTTGCGAGCACTATGGCTCCTCTAATCATCTTGCATCCATCTTTTGAAAAAACAACTTGTACACCTGGATCATTCAACATACTTACATATAATAGGTTTCATGCCAAACCTGAGATGTGCATTACCCTGTTGATCCCCTTTACTCGTCCATCAGGGAATCTGATAGTGACTCTTCCTTGTCCAACTATCTCTAGGTGAGAATCATCACCTAGGTACACCTTTCCACCATCAAAATTCTCATACTTTGAGAACCAACTTTGATGAGAGGTCATGTGAAAAGAAGCACCTGATTCAATCAGCCACACATCATTAGATGCATGAGTGGCCAAGGCTACGACAAAAGAATCACCATCTTCTTGAGATTTTTCAGAATCTAAATTGGGCTTTTCTTCTTCTTCTTCTTTGGCTCTTTGCAGTCCTTACGAAAGTGCCCAATCTTACCATAGTTCCAACATGTTACCTTAGACTTTCTAGGAGTCTTATATTTCCCATGGGATTTGGATCTATCCTTTTCAAACTTATTGTCATTTTTCTTTCCTCTGTCTTTGGATCTACCATGGACTACAAGGGCTTCCTTGGTTGAATCAAAATTCTTTCTTCACATCTCTTTAGATAATAGCGAAGACACCACATCATCCATTTGGAAAGTGAAAATAGTACTCCCTAGGGCCATCACAAGATGGTCCCATGAATCTAGAAAGGAACATAGCAGGGTCATACATCGATCCTCCTCCTCCAACTTGACACCAGTTGATGTCAACTGTGCAATCAACATGTTAAACGCATTCAGGTGATCTGTAACAGATCCTCCTTCCTCCATTCTCAGAGAATACAACTTCTTTCTTAAGAAAAATCTATTCACGAAGGACTTGGCCTGATACACAGACCCAAGCCGTGTCCACAATTTGTTTGCGGTCTTCTCATCAAGAACATTTAGGAGAACAAAATCTGCTAGATAGAGTCTAATGAGACCCTTAGCTTTCTGATCCTTGAGATCCCAATATTCTTGAGGCATGTTTACTGGTTTGATGTCATTATCAACTACCTCCCATACATCATGGTCTACGAGCATGTCTTCCATCTTGAGTTTCCACAACTCAAAGTTTGTGCCATTGAACTTTTACACCTCCATTCTACTGTATGAAGAACTTGCCATCTCTTCCTGCAATAAGGTTATGAATACTCTACAACAATACTCCCACTGAACTAGAGATTAGCTTAAAAAACCCATACCCTAACAAATAGAACCAAAACTGGCCAGGCTCTGATACCAACTGAAAGGAAACTAAGTGTGAGGAAAACAGTTCCCTACGCTAAAATCCCGAGAAGAGGATCATGAAAATTCAGATTTAACCCTTAGCAATTATAGAATGATAATATAATAACATGCATATATAGAAAAATGAGAATGACACAATGATTTACCTTGGGGAAAAACTTTTGGTAAAAAACCATAGCACTCCAAAACCTGCGCAATGTATTAATCAAAACTAATACTGTTTACAATACACTTGCAATGCAAGTTCTTTCAAGAGATAATCAACGCTTGAAGACAAATTTGACAACATAAAAATGTTCCAACAATACACTAACTTCTCACAGATTTGTAATCCTAAAAAATGCTTATATCATGTGCTTCACTTTTTAGGGCAACTTGCAAAAGGCAGCATATTAGGGTTTTACCATTCTCTGAGAAAATAGGAATTAGTTGCCACATGTCTTTCATGTCTTCACCCGTCATCAAACCTTCCATAATTATCTCTTACAAATATTAATGACCGTCATAGGAATCTGTCATAACTGTTTCAGTCATGATTACCTTACACATTGTCCAAAGTGCCGACATTTGGAAAATATCAAATGTAAGGAAATATACAAGGTTGAGACACCTTATTCCTAACAGACTACATAAGCAAGACAAGAGCAACACTATAAATAACACAACTTCATGATCTAATCCTACTAACATGAAAGTGAAAGAGAGAAAAGAGAAAGTGATTACCTCGCCTAGTAAGATACCCACCTTACCATGAATCACCAAGGAGGGAGAGCCCAACAGGTTCACCCACAAACTGTGCTTTTTAATTGTAATGTGTCTTCTGACAGCTTTTGGAATATCCATAGATCCACATTCTTGTATCATTATGGAATATAAAATGCATGTTTTTTTAGGATTTAGAAACTTATGCGCATTACCTTCCAAGGATTTAGCATATTTGAATTTGAAAAATGTGTATCTCTTCAATATTTAGCAACTTATGTGCGTTAATTCCAAGGATTTAGCAAAAAAAAAATGCGTGCCTCTTCATGATTTAGCAACTTATGTGCGTTACCTTCCAAGGATTTAGAAAAAATAAAAAGTTATAAAAATGCGTGTCTCTTTAGGATTTAGCAACTTACGTGCATTACCTTCCAAGGATTTAGCATGTTGAAAAAATGTAAACTATAGTATAAGGGAGACCCTATATATGCCCCCCTCCTTATCATGGCTACCTACTAGGCAGGATAAGGAAGAGGAAGAGGATACCTACTTCACAAGGTAAGGAGATATCTTGTTTAACAACAATATACACTATATCCTTGGGGAAGAGTATTGACCCTTACATATAAGAGCATAGATAATCATGAAAAGGATATGTCATGTATGGAAAAAGGATCCTCAAAGAGGAAGAGATCTTATTGGAAAGACCCCCACGATAGTGGAGTTCTTAGGATAAAATGTTATCTTCCAAAGAAAAGCAAAGAGGGACCAAATATTCAATCATTTAGCCCCCTGCGATCAAGAGGAAGAGGAATCTTGGAATGAATGAAGCCAACTCTAACCCAAAGCAAGAGAAAGGGTTTATAAAGAACATAATTTGTAAAATAAAGAAGAGGTGATGACCTAGGACAATCACCTCTCATATAAGAGGGTATCCATAGCCAATACATAAGTCTTTATAAGGAAATAATGTTGTAGAATAAAAAAAATCCAGTAAGCTAAGGAAATTGGATCCTTAGATAGAGAAAGAAGGAAAACCTTGCCCCCCAAGAATGAAAGAAACAGATATACCAATTGTATCAAGAGATGCTATAGAAAAGAGATCTTTAAAAAAAAAATTCCTATAAAATATATCATGAATGATTACGAGCGAACGAAGTATGTACCATAATACAAAATCATAGGGGTAGAATATAGAAAGAATAACCAATTAAGATCAAAACAAAATACATGCTAAGAGAATAATGGATCTTAGAAGATAGGAAGGAAATACCTGTAACCACCTGGATTTGGTCTACTCTAACCATAGACCCTATTTACCCTAAGTGTGATCATACCCACAATTATGTTCAAACAACCCTGTTACTGCTTGGCATAATTCTTTTGAAATCAATTTAATCTCCTAAAGTGATCAAATCACTAAATTAATTACTTTTAGCCAAAATCAAAATCAATCAAATACATGGCTAAAATGATTAATTTACTAGGAATTAAATAAACCCTAAATCAATTGCCCACTTGCAAAGTAACCCATTCCCCTAGCCTAATTAATTTAATTAAATTGGCTATAGTCCTATTGATTATTAAAAGGAAATTAAATGCTTAAATAATTAATATTCCTATTTTTGAAAGAATTAAATAAGTTTAATTCATTTCATTAATGTTCCTCTAAACCCCTAACCTAACCCACTTCAATCACTTTGACTCTGGGTTCAAACCTATCCCAACCCATTCACCCCATGCTATTCTAATTCTAATCCTAATCTAATCGTAACCCACCTCCTAAAGTTGTCACATTCCATTAAGGAATGATTAAGGACTCCACCCATTTGAGAAAGTCAAGGAATCTCAAATTCCTTTCCTCAAGTCCACCTTCTCAAGCTTGCCTTACAACCTTTCCATGCTTCTTTAAGGCTCTCATTAATGCCTCATTAATGTAGATTCCTTAAGCCCATGTCTCCACCATGCTTATTGAATGCCTTTGGCATTTATTTCTTTTTACACACCATTAATGAGTTTTTCAACTCCATTAATGCACCTTGTCCCCCCCCTCTCTCTTCATTCTTCTATAAATAGAAGGTGTTTTTGAGCACAAATAAGCCCATAACTTATATTGAAAATGTATTTTTATGCTGTTAGGATTCATATAGACTCATATTCCATTTAGTTTCTCATGTTAATGCATTGTTATTATGTTCATTTTTAGATCTAAATGTGCATGTTTTCTTATCATTTAGTTTGTTTTAACTCAAATCTTTCATGCTAAGTCATATATGTCACTGATAGTAGCGTAATCTGAGGGCTATTGTGTTTATTATCACACTCTTCTTAGTTAGAAAACAATAGGTCAATTTTAGTTTCTTTATATGCTCATATAACCATGTTTTCCACTAATGCAATGACCTATTGAAGTGTTGTGTCTCTCTTAATATTTACAAAAATCACACACACATTTCTGGCACCAACCGTGGGGCTCAATTTGAGATTTGCCTCATTTTAAACCTCATTTTCACTAATATTTCCTCCCAGTTTTCAGGTCCAAAATCGCATCTGGTCATTTTGGCTCGCATTCGAGATACACCCTTGCACTGCAGAAAATGAGGCTCGCATCTGGGATTTCTCGAATCATTTTTGGTTTAGCATCACATCTAGGGAACATTCAGTCACATTTGGCGACAAAGGCTCACATAAGATATACGGTATCATATCCTATTATTTTAGGCTCGCATCTGGTTAAAAAGTTTGCATACTTCATTTGCCTAACTTCTAACAGTTTGATCATTGTGGGGTTTTGTCTTTTAAAAGTAGCCTAACTAGTGCTTGCAGGTTTCCATCAAAGGTTTTTCTTGGGAGTTGAATGAAGAATACTAACGTGGTTTTTCAGGTTGCCCAACCCCCATCTTGACCTCTATTTTTACATGCTTTTTAATAACATTTTCCAAACTTCTACTAAACTGACTAGAGTACTATGGTCTTTTCCTTTTAAGGAAAATCAGAAAATCACACATCAATTTATGGGTTGAAAGGAATTTGGAGATAACTGAACCAAGCAAATATAACTAAATTTCTTTTGGGATCAGTAAATGAACAACTTAAAGCACTAAAATTGTGGGCTAATTGAACATACACATTGTCTAAATTTTGGGAATCAGAAATTGAACAAGCTACTCACTTAAGATTGAGGATAATTGAACAAGAAAACTTTACTTTCAAGCATTCTGTTTTCCATTAAATAGGAACATCTTAAATTGAGCACAATATTGCTTGAGGGAATGAACTATTTACTTGAATCTATTTTGGGAGAAAATGACATGGATTAGGAGAGTATGCTCTTCTTCTTTGGAGGAATCAGAAATCTAGATGTCCTACGCTCGCCAATCCTTTGTATGTTTATTTAATAGTAGAGGGCCTACTGGTTGAGGAAAAAATCTCCTGGGAACGACCCAAGTGAGGACGGGTTTTATGCCAACCCTTCCAACTCACTATAAATAATTTCTTCCTCGTAGGCCAAAGCCTCAGAAGATGGAGTCAGTTTTGTTCATGGAATTTTGACATCATTCCTTGAACATGCTTGGGTGTGTGTAGAGTGGAGCCGCTTGAATATTTCTTGTGAGACTACACATATTTGAGTACTCATAGGGCTATATGCCTCAATTTTTCCTTGTAGAATTCTATGGGGGACGGTTTCGAATGGATTTCCCAATCATAGACAATATTTAAACTGAAAGAATTCCCGATTCACCCCCAAAAGGGTGATAATCCTTGTGCAAGACAAAAAGTAATTGGCCCAAGACACTCGTCATATCGTGCCCTCACTTGCGTTTAGAGTTTGCTAATACAAAATCATGACTGGAGCCATTGCATGCTTGGTGATGGCTATATTCTGATTAGCATTTGAGTGTGTACCTAAGTCAATGAGCAAGGATTTTCATCCTCCACCTAGAAAATATGAATAAGATGTGTGCCTATTTCATCCTTTAACAATGCAACAATGCTTGACGTAACTGAAAGATCGTTAAAAAGATAAAGTTTTCAAATCAAGCAATAAATTTCAATCCTGGGTCTACACGTGTTTTCATTCACTGACAAGTCTCAGAATGCAAAACAGCAATTAGACAAACTTCACGCACTTCCAAAATGAGTTTTTCAAAAATGATCAAAACTGACAGTGACATCAGAAAATTGCATCTTGGATTTCCTGGATTGTTTTTGGTATCCTAACTTGCATCTCATATCCTGGCTCGCATCTGGTTAACACATCATCATATCTAGGGTTCCAACTCACATCTAGGGTCATCAGTAGCTCACATCCTGTATTTCTAGGCTCGCATCTTGGAGCTCACATCTAGGATAGTGGGCACTTGCAAGATAGTTTCTCAGAAAGTCTCAGTTTATTTGGATCCCCTTTTGGCTCTTTATTCTGCCTCTATTGTCTTTTCTAGTCTCCATGTCGCTGTGTTAGAATGCTTTTTCAAATGTCTACATTGCTTGTCTAGTCAGTTTCTCATAAATCTATTTCAATACGTGTGGTCTATTCACTTCTTAAAACAACTTGGTTCTCAGCTCACTATCAGGGCATTCTAACCCTCTGATGCTGGAATCATTTACTTCCACCAAAACTCAAATGATACTTCCACCTAGACACACTCACTTGAATGATTCGAGATACTACCTGACCCTCTCAGGAAACTTTGATGGAGTTGAGATATGGATACGTGGTTAACACAAGATGCAACAAGTACACATCTAAAGGATCAAAAGTACCTCCTAAATCACCACACTTTTTGGGAGAAACATCTCATAGTTCCTTACTTGATCTAGACTCTCCACAAATGGAGTGCATCTTTTTAAGAATATGACAATAGAAAAATCCAAAAGCACAAAGATATCGATGAAAATGAAGAATTCACATTTGAACGTCCTCCATTTGGATCGGATAGTGAGGGGAAGATCCCTGAAGGTGAGTACGATAAAATGAAATAGAGCAAGAGGCTCCATAAGATACTGGAAAGGATAATTGACGAGGATAAAGAGATACTTCCTCCATTTGGCATCCACTGGCATAAAATTGACCCCAGATTATGATGTCGAACAACTAAAAGAAAAAGAAGTACCAACTCCTATATCCATTCTTGCTAAGCAACTCACTTTAATGCAAATGAAACTTGTGACTCTCAAGCAAGAGAAGGCAAAACCCAAAATGAAATACTCGGTGGACTCCATTTGTCCATTTCCTTTTGACAAGAGTATCACTATGGTTCCATTCCCTCCCAATGTGGCACGACCAAAACACAAGTATATGGGAGAGACCAATCCACATGACCATGTTCAAGAGTTTTGTGCTCTTAGCATAGAATACATGCATGAACCTACTTACCTCATGCGACTATTTCCTAAAAGTATAGAAGGTAACGCCATGGAATGGTTCTCAAAATTTACACCCAAGGTCAAAAATTTTGAGGAGTTAATACAACAATTTATTCAACATTACTCCTACAACATCCAACATGATGTGACTATGATGGATCTATGTAATACTAAACAAAAGACCAGCGAATCATTTACACACTTTCTTCAAAGATGGAGGAAAATCTTTGCACGGTACTCAAGAGTTATCCCTAAATCAAAGAAGATGGAAATCTTTGTCAATAACTTGACACCAGAATTGAACTACGCATTGAAAATGCAAGATTCCCCTAGTTTTGACAAGATGATTAAAAATTCCCTCTGTATCAAAGAAGTTATGGTCAGAAAGGGGGAGATCACTCTTCAAAGTGAAAAAAAACCTAACAACTCCAACTCCAAACCTAAATGGTGGAAAAAAAACAAAAATGTTGTCAATGATGGCACAGTAGACGCATCCAATGTTGGTCATAAACCTGAAGTATTCAATCTAACCAACAGTATGCAAGAAAGAAAGGATGCCAAGGTAACAGCTCCCATACCTAAAGAAAATAATGATAATAGCAAGGGTTGGACATGGACTTTGAAACCTCAAAGAACATTCACTCCTTTGGGAGAGCCTCTCAAGACCATTTTGAAGACACTTCTAAACAAAAAAGTTCTCACAATCCCAGATTCCAAACCATGGGAACCAGCAGTTAACCCAAGGTGGTGGGATGATAATTCCTACCGTGTATTTCACAAGAACAAAGGACACAAGACCAATAATTTCCTTAAACTCAAACATGTCATTCAAGACCTCATTGAAGGAGGTAAGATCAAAGTGGACGGACAGACTACCAATGAAGATCATACAACATTCAATAAACCATTTCCTAATTATGACAATGGGGAAACATCTAAAGGAAAAGGTAATGAAGTAAACTACACCTACTCCAATAATGATAACGTGATCAATATGCTAGACATTAAAAATGAATCAATTAATATGGTCACAATCAAAGGTGCTTCTTTCCAATTGAATGCAGTGACTCAGAGCCAAGAAAAGGTCACAATCAAAGGACCCAATCCTTCCCCAAAACCAGCATCAACGTCCAAGGTCTGTATTATTACCATTCCTAAACTAGCAGTGAGACACATGGTTACTATTCTTGCAGCAAAGTATGACTTGGTAGACCAATTGCAACGAACCTCTGCCAAACTTTTCATTTTTGAGTTGCTCAAAATATCCACAGTGCATAGGGAAATCCTAGAACAAGCCTTACATGCCGCAAATGTACCAAAGGACCTTGATATAGATAAATTCCAAGCGATGGTCAATCACATCTCAACGCCGCATTACCTTTCCTTTTCTGAAGAGGATGATAAATAATTGATGCATCCACATAATCAACCCCTCCATATTGAAGTCCTTATTCATAAATCCTTGTTAGACACATGTTGATAGATGGAGGTGAAGGATTGAACATTTGTACATTTAATCTAATCAGGAAACTGGGTCTCTCAGAACAGACCATTGACTCTAGAAATAAAATAACTATCAAAGCTTATGATGAGGAAGAAAGATCCTCTAAAGGTATTATTGTTCTACCCATCAGAGTTGGGCCAATTGAAAGGAATGTCATATGTCAAGTTATGGATCTACCCCTAGCCTACAATATTATGTTGGGGAGACCATGGATTCACGAAATGCAAGCTGTGCCGTCTACTTACCACCAATGTATCAAGTTTCCACATAATGGGGTGGAAGTGACAATTCCTGCGGATGCTAATTATACTTGTAAAAATATCAAAGAAGGTAGTATGATTCCACATAACAAAGAGGCTATGGATGAGATTTCTCTTGAAACTACCAAGGACATGGTTATGAAGAGTTTTTGCAAAACCTTAAAACTTGAAGAAACAGGTATGGGAGAATACAAACTGGACATGACTCCATCACTGATAGAATTTCTAGTGTCACCAAGATCCTATGGAAAACCTTCCTCGACATTCACACCTACTGCATCCAAGGAGCTAGAAATCCACAAAGCAACTGGCATGGTAAAGGCATCCACATCTTCTTTAGATAACATAGAAGAACAGACAGTCTTGGACTGGCTTTACAAAGGAGAACCGATGAAATATGACGTCAAACATGTAGAGATATTCCTAGAACAGTATGGTAAAGGATATGATTTTCTCAAACAGATGGGATACAAAGGAAAGGGACCTCTAAGAGACACAGGAAGAGGACTTATTGAGCCTATACCCATGGAGTTATGGAATACCAGAGACAAAAGAGGACTGGGTTTTCATACTAAATTTGACAAACCTACTTCAAAAGATAGCCCAACCTCTGACAAAGGGAGTGATGAAACAGATGAGATAGAACTAGAGTAGTGGTCCTATGAAAGGTTATTACATGTTGGCACAGAGAATCCCAACTATCAAGGAGAGTGCTATGTACCAAGCTTTGAGGTACCACATGATCTTCACACCCCTTTGTTAGCACAACCTCCCATTCAAGAGGTACGAGACTCAACAACAGATGGTTCAGAGATACCATTGATAGCAACAGGTATAGAAAGCACACCCCGACAACAAGATTTACATCCTAACTGGGGGTAGTTGGTCACAGTTTCACATGTTCTTAATCTACCACACTTTGATCCACAGATAGCTAACTGAGTACACCAGATAACTATTGCTGAATACTTAAACAGATCTGATGATGAAATCACTGACTCTCATGATTATGAATGGGATGAGCTATCTGTCACCACATAATACATTGAAATAGATAAAATTCACATGTTTGCAGCTCCCTCGGCACCTTTTGAACATTCTAACACTACTCCCAACAACACTAATAATCCTGAAGTAGAGGAAGAGTTCCTTCTCCCCATCATGGATGAAGAGACTGGTGCTTTCCTAAGTCTAGAAAAATTTCAAATGCGACAAGAAAGAAGCCTCCTTTTATGGAGAGATGAAGATGACAGTTCCACTGACGAGTCACTAGAGTTTAGTCCACATATAACTAATAATGACCCTTTTTATGATGATCTAACTCTTATTGATCTAAACATCAAAGAAACTAACTTAACAGGACATGTCATGTCAGTTAATAGTCTTGATGCTAACATGATGTTGTCCTTCCCAAAGACTGACTCCCTATCTTTGATAAATCCTGACCTAATTGATTGGGCTAATACAGATCCTACTCCTATCATGAACTTTCCTAATGACTACAACTTGGCTTGCTATCTCAATTCTTGTGAACCCTATCCTTCTTCCACCAATGCAAGGAGCGAGAACATGTCAAAGGAGGATATCAGGTTTCTCAGTCAAAAATTGAAAAAGAAAAAGAAAAAGGGAATTGATGGTGAAAACCACGTTGTGGCAGTGTCAGATCCTAACATAGTAAAAACAAAAGATGTATCCAATGGTGAAAACCTCTTAGAGGCACCAAAGGATGAGATTCTTGATATCCTCCCTGAGCACTTTTAGGAAAGGTCTTCAGTTCTGATAGAACCAACATAGCCAGTTAATTTGGGCACAATTGAAGATCCTCAAATAGTACACCTAGCACAATATTTGTCAGAAGAGGAGAAGACATAGTTTACAAATTTCCTGACGGAAAAGAAGATCAAATTTTCATGGTGTTATACGGATATGCCTAGACTAGATCCTAATCTAATAATGCACCACTTATCTATAGCTCCCAGGATCAAGCCTATGAAACAAAAACTTAGAAAGATGCATCCTCATGTTGCATTGCTAGTAAAAGAAGAGCTAGAAATTTTTTTGAAAGCTGGATTTATCAGAGTCATTGCCTACGCAGGATGGATCTCCAATGTGGTCCCCATGTCTAAATCCAATAAATCTATCAGGATATGTATGGACTTCAGAGACTTAAACAAGGCATGTCTTAAGGATGACTTCCTACTACCTAACATTGACATGATCATAGACCTCACAACAGGTTACCAAATTTATTCCTTAATGGATAGTTTCTCAGGCTATAATCAGATAAAAATTACCCCTGAGGATCAAGAGAAGACTGCATTTACATGCGCATAGGGAACATTTTTCTGGATCGTCATGCCATTTGGGATAAAGAATGCTAGTGCCACATATCAAAGAGCAATGACTACTATATTCCATGATATGATGCATAAAAACATGGAGGATTACGTGGATGACACCTTAGCTAAATCCAAAGAGAGGAGCACTCATATTGATGACTTAAGAAAGATAGTGGATTGAATGGAGCAATTCCAACTCAGGATCAATCCAAAGAAGTGTGCCTTTGGGGTCCAATCAGGAAAGCTCTTAGGGTTTATAGTTTTAGCGAAGAGAATTGAGGTAGATCTTACAAAGGTCAAAGCTATTCTAGAGATGACTCCTCCATGCAACATCAGTCAAATAAAAATGTTACAAGAAAGACTTCAATCAATCAGGAGGTTTATGTCACAACTTGCTGATAGAGCACAACCCTTTACCAAATTACTACATAAAGGGGTCACCTTCAAATGGGATGAGCACTATGAAGCAAAACTCAGAGAATTAAAAGGGTACTTGGCTACTCCTCCTATTCTTATGACACATATTCATGGAAAACCATTACTCCTGTATATTTCAGCTATAGCTACATCATTACGAGTATTATTATCACAAGAGGATGAAACTAATAAAGAAAGAGCTATCTATTACATCAACATAACCCTAGTCTACTATTAGCTCAATTACAACATTATTGAGAAATCATGCTTAGCAGTCATCTTTGCATCACCGAAATTGAGACACTACATACTCTCAAATACAGTAAGGCTCATTGCTAAGATTGATCCTCTGAAGTACCTTTTGAGAAAAACAACATTGAAAGGGTGTCAGGTGAAATGGGTCCTCATTCTAAGTGAATTTGACATTGAGTATGTAGACATGAGAGCTATTAAAGGACAAGTCCTCGCAGATCAAATAGCTGATTCACCCCTTCAAGATGATGAACCTTTAAGGACTGAATTCCCTGATGAGACCATTATGCGTCTAACAGAGTTTCCATGGAAGATGTACTTTGATGGTTCTTTCACGCAACAAGGCTTTGGGGTAGGAGTTCTATCATAACTCCTCAAGGCTACAAGATACCCAAGTCTTACAAATTGATGTTCCCATGCACAAACAACATTTTAGAATATGAGGCACTAGTAAACGGTCTTAAGCTTTCCATGGAAGGGAAGATTGTAGAGTTACACGTGTATGGTGACTCCTAGCTCATTATCAATCAGGTCATTGGAGATTACCAAATGAAAGATGAAAATTTGACACCCTACAAGCAACTGGTTGATGACCTCAAAAAGTACTTTGTCTTCATCACATTCCAGCAGATACCTAGAACAAAGAACAAAGATGCAGATGCTATGGCTACATTGGCATCCATGTTATAACTGGAAGAACATCAATTATGCTATGACTTCTTGGTGGAAGAACTCTCCTATCCTGCCTTTGATACCCCTAAATACCAAGTAATCTGTGCTTTGAACACCCCAGACCAATCTCAGTATGCCAATATCATTGCCTATCTCACTGACTAAACTATTCCCAATGATCTATCCAAAAATGAGAAAAGAGACTTGATTAGGACAATATCATGTTATGTCCTCATAACTAACAACTTATATCGACGAGGTATCGATGGTACACTTCTTAGATGTTTATAACTCAAAGAGTCTGATCATGCACTAAAAGAAGTCCACGAAGGTGTATGTGGATCACATTCGAATGAATTTTCACTAGCAAAGAAACTGCTCAAAGTAGGCTATTACTGGCCTACCATGGAAAAGGATGCTATTTAGTTTTCCTAAACATATCATAAATGCCAGACACATGGAAATGTCCATGCTCCTGTCAGAGAACTTATACCTTTCATAACACATTGGCCATTTTAGCAATGGACCTTTGACTTGGTTGGACAAATATATCCCAATTCTTGAAATGGACACAAGTTCATCATTACGACCATTGAGTATTTCACGAAGTGGGTTGAGGCTATGCCGCTAATCAAAGCCACTGGAAAATAGGTGGCTATGTTCATTCTGAACTACATTATCTGTAGATATGGGATACCCTCTTCAATTGTAACAGACGATGGGGTCAAGTTAAAAATCAAGACATTGATGACCTTTGTGAACAATTCCACATCACTCAACATTGCTCCACAATATATTATCCTCAAGGTAATGGACAGGTTGAGGCATCTAATAAGAATACTCTCAAAATCCTATACCGAACTGTAATTAAGTTTGGCAGAGACTGGCATCTACAACTGAATTTGACACTATGGGCCTATAGAACAAGCATCAGAACACCAACTGGAGCCACACCATTTTCTCTAGTCTATGGCATTGAAGCAGTACTACCTATTGAGGTTGAAATCCCATCTTTGCAGATATCTTTGCACAGTCTTGTAACTGATGAGCAATACCGCATTGATAGGGTGAATTCTTTAGACCTACTCGATGAGTGTAGACAATAGGCGTTTGATCATCTGAAGGTGTACCAAGAATGTATGTCCAAAGGCTACAATAAGAAGGTCAAATCATGAAAATTTGAAGTGGGGGATCTCATCTTAAAGGAGAATCCTAAGAACCAGCCCAACAGAGAACATAAGGGAAAATTTGAACCTAATTGGCTGGGACCTTATGTTATCACTACTACTTTTGGGATTGGAGCTTATCAACTGGCTACACCTGAGGGAGACATTCTTCTAGATCCTATCAATACTCTACATTTGAAGTGGTTCTACGCTTGATGTTCAGCTAGTAGAGCCTGTACAGTGAAATAGTTCTCAGAAAATACCAAAAACATCAGAAAATTGATCCTGAAGAAATCCAAAAATAGTGGAAAAAGTCCTGAAGAAAAGGTATCCTTGGTGAAAACATGGCAAAAAGGTGCCATGATACTACAAAAACATTCAAAAAAGAAAAAAATAGCAAAAATATTGAAAAACAGAAAAGTGCCTTGGTGAGAACCTGGTAAAATGGGCATCTTGGTAGCAAAAAAAAAAGAAAGAAAAGATCTTGCCAAGTGGTGAAAAATGGGCAATTAGGCGTCACTTATGTTCTGCGCTCCATATATCAATACCTTACTGATACTAGGCCTTCACGATTACACTTGTGATACAAACATTGACTTTGTTTCCTACACAACTATCTTATCCTCGCTTGGGATTTGTCTGTATTTCTATCTTAGGATAAATTCATTCTGCACTGGGGGCATCTTTTCTAGTCTGATAGGTTGTGTCTTCTAGGTCGTCATAGGATGTTTTGTCTAGTGACACAATGATACTTGATTTTTTCACCAAACTGTCACTTTCATGAAGCAAGGATGGCACAAACTTGAACGGTGTCCCTATGAGCCACCTGGGATTGCAAATAGGAATGAAATTATACACAGACATGGAACACATATTTCTTGAATTCTAACTTTTTGATTGTTGAATCTCTAATGCGTTTGAAAAATAAATCAATAGTATTTCTCAATACTACTTAAGCACATAGTTTGATCTTGGTTTGATTATGACTCTTTCATGTCCTAATGATGTTTTAACTAGGGGCATCTAAGCTATTATGAATTTTATTTGATTGATTCACAATTGATCATTGTTATGTCTTGCGAGTTACTCCATGATGTCTGCGCAAAGACAAAGAGTCAAAAGGATAGGGGGCATAACATTTTCTTGGTTTTCTACGTATGGTGATTGTTCCAAATGATCCTATAAATTTCACCTAACTTGGATGTTTATGGTAAGAGTTGCCACTATGGGTGGATAGCCGCATATATCTCGGTCTTTGTTATGTATAAACTATGGTGAGGTTGAAACAATTTCCATGTCTATTTTTTGATTTAGATACTCGCTAAGTTATACAAAGCATAATATACCCAAGGATATGAATTTTCAAGGTCATTACGGGTCCAATATCTTGCCTTATATAGAGTCTGATATATTAAAAGGAAGGTGACTATTTTGTCATCCTGGCTTCTATGCCTTGATGCCTAAGTCTATTTTTGACATTCCAATAAAACATAGTATTCATACTTTCATAATATTATGGGTATTAGTGATTATTGTACTATCAGGAGGTATCCATTCTGAAAAGAGCCCAATGATGATAAAAATGTTCCAATATCTGCAAATCAGTGACAAGTCCTAAAGAGTCTGCATATAGCTGCATTTAAAGATTGCATGATGCATTTGTAAAAGAGGTAAAAGCATAGGGAAATTTGTGCTAAAAAATGATTTCTATTTTCTTCTTCTAAATCCAAGTTAATTACATCCATTTACTATTACTGATATCAATATCGTTGCACATCCATAGCATACATTTTGCATTCATAAAATGAGACAGCAAGAAAATACAAAAACAAAGCATTTGTGCATTTTTATTTCTACATCCTAAAGTGCATCCATACATTTTACATTGCATAAGAAAAACTTAAAAACATACATTTGCATATTCACATAGTATCATTTGAAACATATTCATATCAGTGATAAACTCCAGAAATGCATAAATGATGTCATCATCTAAATCTAACTCATCATATGACCAAGATATCACATGTGCAGATAAATCTACCAAAGCAAAGAGACATCATAAACCATGTCAGAATAAGAAAAAACTGCATCAGATATATATCTCAAACATTGTACAGATCAAGATATGACACAAGTCTACATAAAGAGTATCAGCGAATAAAAAAGAATCAGATATATATATATGTGTGTGTGTGTGTGTGTGTGTGTGTGTGTGTGTGTGTGTGTCAGATATAAGAGAAAGATCTCAGAAGGATCTAGATATATAATATACATGTGTAAACATAATACAAAATCAGCTCTGGCTACCCCCCTCTCCCTGATCTAGAGGAGGAGGAGGAGGTGGTGGTATGAATGGAGGAGGAGGAGGCATTGCCCCCTCAGACTGCTGAGATACCTATGAAAATTAAAGAGCTCTCTGGCCCTCTAGAACAACAACATGGTATAAAGCAAAGTAGTACGCTACTCTCTGTCCCTGGTGGGTGGCTATCTGAGCCTGTGCATCTCTCTCTTCTCTGAGAAGGTCACCCTGCCTATCCTACTCTTCCCTAAGGCACTCTAACTATCTACCCCTATCTGCAAGCAAGGCATCTGATATGGAAATCCTAGACTCAGCTGCAGTGAGCCTACCATCTAGAGCTATGATCTGTGCCCTAAGCTACTCTCTCTCAAGCTCACACTGGGACAGAGGATATCCATCTCTACCAGATCACCTACCTGAGTCCTGTCTAGAAGGCCTATCCTGTGATCTACCTGGCTTCCTCTACTGCTGCTACCTCTACTACCTCTGATGATCCCTTATAAGTAATGGACTTGGATCTATCCGGGGAGCAACAAACCTGAATTGGGTGCATTGACCCTCTCCACTACCACTGGCAACATCTATGTGGCCACCCACAACACCACCACCCATGTCATCTCCACTTTTGTCCCCCTCATCTAGAGGAGGACATCTCCCATCTTGACCTCCATCTCGACCTCTGTCTCTCCCTCCATTCCTACCGATTCCCCTATCTCTCTGAGCTCCTCCTCTCCCTCTAGTTGGGTGCTCATCAAGATCATAATCTATAGGCTCCTCTATGTGAGGAATGACCTCCTCTAGCACCGTGAAATGAGGAAATGGATGTTGAAGCATCTCTTCTATATAACAATCTGAGCAACGTGCATCTGCAACATCCAGGTGAAGATCCCAATCTACTCCAACTATGTCCCTAATCTCTTGATGGGTGGTCTCATAAATCAGTTGGGCACCCCACAATGGTGCCTAATCACGAATCCACACATATACAATGATGTCCTATGTTTTTCCCTTCCGTCGATTGTACTATCTCAGAACTCATGAGTGCATGAAATTCTCTACTACATATCTAGTCCTCCCAATGAGGTACCTACTCTAAAACAAAAATGGAACCTGTGAAGCATCTGAGGTCCACTCCTCACAATCTAAATATGGCCGCTAGACAACCTCAGTCATATCATCAAAAAGTCATTGCCAATACTCTACCTTGCCTAGATGGGGATGCTGAATGAGACCTGCGTACATATATACATAGGCCTGCTCTAGTGCACGTTGTCTATCAACTATCAGTCATGTAATAGGGATGTGCTCCCAGGCCCAGATCTGAAGAATCAATATACCCATGGTCATGCTTTGGGTATAGTGGTACACAATCTCATGTATCTCTCAATACATATGGGCTAAGATGCAACTTCCCCATGCAAATCTACGTCTGTGGATGGCCATCTGCTCTAGCATGTCCACCCATCGGACCATGAACCTGTGCTATCCTCTATCTGGCATCAGGATGCCACCAATCAAACCTGCTACGTACACAGATAATCAATCATAATGATCGACCATATAGTCCCATGAAAATTATCTACGATCAATAGTATCATCCTAGAAATACTGATGAGCTTCTCTAATTGCCATGGAAAATGTCACCTCGAAGCATACCTCATGACCAATAATCAGAACATGTAGTATGTGCCATATGTCCTCTAGAGTCACTGTCATCTCCCTCGTCAGGAGATGGAAGGTGTTGTTCTCTAAGTGCCATCTCTCAGCAAGAGCAGTCATCAACCCTTGATTTACCCCTATATGAGGTAAACCTATCAAAGATCATAAACTACAACGGACTACTATCACATTCTCCTTAGCTGATAATAATCCAGGCAAGGCAAGCACATGACTTGGATATGTGCCTCTAAAAGAAACTACCTCAAAGTATGCTTGTTTTTGACACATACAAGATAAAATTAGTGTTCTATCTACAACAAAGATGCAGACTCCTGATCAGCTAAGTAATTCAAGGTCCGCAATAGACAAACAATTCAAAATGGATAAGTTTCTAAGTCTAAAAATGAGATGTGATCTTGGAAAGACAGGGTCTGATCTCTTTTACTAGATCCGATCCTAAAAATATAGGATGCAATTGCAATCACAGGGTGCGATTATGGAAATCTTGGATGCGACCCATAATACAGGGTACGATCCTACATGGATAGGGCATGACACAAAACAAAAATTCACCTAAAAACAAGGAAAAAATAGACAAACTAGATGCGATCCAGGACATCTTGGATGCGATGCAGAAATTAGGAAAAACCGGATACAATCCCAGAAATACAGGATGTGACACGGGTTTGACGGGTTGCGATCCGCAATCCCGGATGTGACCCAAAATTCAAAAGACTATAAAAGATGTAAAAATGCTAAAAATTTCAAATTTGCAAAATTCATGAGGTAGTTTTACGAGCACTTATTGGAGGTGGGTAGTCGGCCAAGCGCTGATGTCAATGATTGATCTCGAAACGATGCTTCCTAACAGGGACCACCATCTTCTCTGTAGAGCTCTCAGATTTACTATGGATAAAAGTGAAAATGAATAGTAAAATGGTAATTTTTGAGATATATATTGATCTTTTGAGCTATTTAGGAGTTCTAAAACTCCTCCTAGGCAACTAAAACTACATTTATGTTCTCTTTTCAATCAATCAGAAACCAAATCGAAGGTGCCCAAGGCATTTTATGTAGTACAGTAACATTTTTACGATAATTCCTAAAAATGCAGATTTGCTCCCTTTGTTCCGAAAATCTATCAAAATGCAGATTTTCTCATAAATCTTGGTCCAACATCATTTTATCAATCCCACCACTCACACTTTTGTGTAATTAACTCAGTTCTCGTGTGTTTATTCTTAAATACACCACCTTTTTCACTTCTTCTATTCCATTCTTTCTCGTCCTACCTGTCCCATGCAAGTGATACATCATTTCAACTGAGGGATTTTTCTTTCCTTCGATTTCCTTCCCGAGGGGGCATGATCACACTATCATCAATAAAATTCTTGCTCAAAACAACATTAAAATGACTTCGTTATCAAAACTAACTAGGGGAATGACAGTTTCCTTGACTAAGTCAGAACTGTTGGATAGAAAGCTTTGGTTCTCATAAGATGGATATCTTGTGTTTCCTCATTTTAAAAGATTCTTATTAGGCTCCTGGCACCTTCATACTGGCTTTTGGATGACAACCAAGTTCAGAATCAGTATTATCAATCTTTGGATGACAACCAAGTTCAGAATTGGTATCTTTAAAAATCTTTTATTGACTCTTGGACAACAACCAAGTTCAAATTCAATTCTATCAGTTTATTTTGATCAAGTGTGAGACTGATCTCATCAGGCATTTCGTTCGATCGTGAGCAAAATTCTCAATCTTTCTCAAGTCAAAATCAAAAACTTTCTTTGAATCAATGCACTGCCCGCACATCAATTCAAACAGGGGCAAATGTAACCACCTAGATTTGGTCTGCTCTACCATAGACCCTATTTACCCTAAGTGTGATCATACCCCCAATTATGTTCAAATGACCGTGTTACTTCTTGGCATAATTCTTTTGAAATCAATTTAATCTCCTAAAGTGATCAAATCACTAAATTAATTACTTTTAGCCAAAATCAAAATTAATCAAATACATGGCTAAAATGATTAATTTACTAGGAATTAAATAAACCCTAAATCAATTGCCCACTTGAAAAGGAACCCATTCCCCTAGCCTAATTAATTTAATTAAATTGGCTAAAGTCCTACTGATTATTAAAAATCAATTAAATACTTAAATAATTAATATTCCTATTTTTGAATGAATTAAATAAGTTTAATTCATTTCATTAATATTCCTCTAAACCCCTAACCTAACCCACTTCAATCACTTTGACTCTGGGTTCAAACCTATCCCAACCCATTCACCCCATGCTAATCTAATTATAATACTAATCTAATCCTAACCCACCTCCTAATGTTATCACATTCCATTAAGGAATGATTAAGGATTCCACCCACTTGAGAAAGTCAAGGAATCTCAAGATTCCTTTCCTCAAGTCCACCTTCTCAAGCTTGCCTTACAACCTTCCCATGCTTCTTTAAGGATCTCATTAATGCCTCATTAATGTAGATTCCTTAAGCCCATGTCTCCACCATGCCTATTGGATGCCTTTGACATTTATTTCTTCTTACACACCATTAATGAGTTTTTCAACTCCATTAATGCACCTTGCCCCCCCTCTCTCCTCATTATTCTTTAAATAGAAGGTGTTTTTGAGCACAAATAAGCCCATAACTTATATTGAAAATGAATTGTTATGCTGTTAGGATTCATATAGACTCATATTCCATTTAGTTTCTCATGTTAATGCATTGTTATTATGTTCATTTTTAGAGTTAAATGTGCATGTTTTCTTATCATTTAGTTTGTTTTAACTCAAATCTTTCATGCTAAGTCGTATATGTCATTGATAGTAGCATAATCTAAGGGCTATTGTGTTGCTTATCATACTCTTCTTAGTTAGAAATCAATATGTCAATTTTAGTTTCTTTATATGCTCATCTAACCATGTTTTCCACTAATGAAATGACCTATTGAAGTGTTGTGTCTCTCTTAACAGGTACAAAAATCACACACACAAAACCTCTTGCCCCCCAGTTTAGAGACAAGAGGAGAAAAATGATCTAATTTATAGAAGAATGAGGAGAATGCCCTATATCAAAATTATGAAGAAATTGTAATACTATACGGGAATGAGATATAATTCCTAAAGCAGTTCTTTCTCTAACATATAGCTTGAAATCCACACAATCAACAAGTAAATCTGTATTGCTATAGTGAAAAGGAAATTTGTATTTAGAGAGAGCATTTTTCGGCATAGGTTTAAAGATTTCTTTATTAGAATTAATTAACTGAACATACACTTTCTTAGCCACATCTTGAGGAGTATTAGGGTGATCTAAGGAAGGTGTTGGAAGAAGAATATAAAGAGGAGGGTGACAGTTAAATTCAATCACCTTGATTTGAGAAGACATGGAGCCTATACCATGCATATCTTATTTAGGGGATAAATGAATTGGGTTTTTAATGCGATTTTCATTAACACCAAGCCCTAAACCCTTATAGCCTTGTTTATCCACCATATTGTATCTTGTAGTATGCATATCTTGTAAAGCTTTTGCATGAGATGATTGGTTATGGTGGTCATGAGAAAATTTTGTGTAAGGCGGAATGATAGGTTTAGAAGAAATTTATTTGTTCTTTCCTTTAATATCATCATGGATCAGATAAGAAGGGGAAGGTAAATGAAAGAATTCTTGTACATCTACATCATGAACCCTAGTTTGAGCCCCATCATAAGTGTGGGAATAGCTAGGAATAGAATATGGAGAAATAGGTGCGGGAAGATTAGGAAGGATAGGATTAGGATTAGGAAGATTATGAAATGGAGTATCATCTACCAAATTCTTCACATAATTCAAAAGAGTAATAAGTCCGCTACATAAATCCCTAATGAAAGTTTTGAAAGTAGGAAGACTAGGATTGGTTACTCTCAAAATAGTATAAGCAAGTGAAACATGAAGAGTAACAGACATAATGAAATGGATGATACTTTCATAAACATCATAATTACTATTAAGAGATGCTAAAATAAGAATAATGAGAAAAATAAGCATACCCTAAAGCATCTTAAAGATCTTCATAGTGAATGAAATGCAAGAAATGTTTTTGTATTTTTGTGAGTATGTAGATTTTTTTTTGTATTTTAAAATGCAAGAGCATAAAATTTAATATGTATTCAAAATATAGTCTCTAAGGAAAAGAGGCAAAGCATCTAACACCCAAAAAAAGAGTTGTCTATCGCGGGTTCACCAAAATGTAAAGATAAAATAAATATATAATGTGTGTTTTTGATGTATTTGTTTTATAGGATAAATTTGGATATGTGTGAGGAAGATAAGATGTTCCTTTTAACCTTAAATACACAAAGGAAGGTTCCAAATTGATTAACCATAAAAAAATGGTCAATACACAAATGAACCAACCGATTGAAAATGAGAATAAAGAGCAAAACCTTAGATTCTAGTTTTAAGAGGGAAAGTATGTAATATATTTGAATTGATTAATAAACCTTAATTGAATTGAATTAAAGACAAGTACTAACCTCAAGATGAAATAGATTTGAAGAATGCTATTTTTGGATGTTTGTACTGAGTTTCTGGGAATTCTGCAACCAGATCTGGAATAGAAACACAGAGACAAAGAAAACCTTGAAATCTTTTTTGAATATGGCTCAAGTCTGATTTTGACCCAAAAATGAATGTCACCTTTGACCTAGAAAGTCTGACTCTGACCTAGAAAGTCTATTTTTGACCTACACAGCCTGCCAAAAAAAAAGTTTCTGGATCCTGATAGTTTGTCGAAAAGGGTATCCAAATCTGCACTCCAATTCACTGTTCTAAACCTGTCCATGCAAGAAAAATGGTTTGTTTATTGGGGGAAGGGGTTTGCCTTAGTCAAACCCTGATTTAGGAACTAACCTTGAAATCAATAATTTAAATAGAGAATGCTAGCAAGTAGTAGAAGTAGATCTAATAATGAATCTATGAAAATAGATATGCAATTATACTTTGAATGTAAACAAGTATGTAAATATGAAAGCTTGGAATCAATTTTAGAAACCATAAACCTCCATGATTGTATGCTTGAAATCCACCTTGACGGAAGATCACACCACCATGATGGATAGATCTAGAGTTTGAATGATGAATATTAAATGCTTGAACAAAATATCTTCAAAGGCTTGAATACTTGAATCCTTAATCTTCAATGGAGAACTTGAATTCTTGTGAGGAAGACTTGAAAACCTTGATTAAACTTTGAAATCTTGAGAGCATATATAATTATTTCTTCTTACTTAGTGATGGTTGTTCGCTTGTGATTATGCTTAGAGAAAATGAGAGGAGAAAAGTTTCTTATATACAAATCTAGGGCACAATCTTCTAGAGAGGCCTACATAGGAGAATTAAATTCAAATTAGACCTATACCCCTAGAAGAGGACCTATATTAAATATAATTTCAAGATTCATTACTTTGGAACCTGAAACAACCGACCCAGAATCGGGAAATGAACTTTTGAATGACCCCCGACAATCGACAAACTTTCCAATTGGAAAGGGGAACCTGGGTCAAAATCGAGGTTGATCTTGACCTAGGTCAAGGTTGAGGTCAACTTTGACCTAGGTCAAGGTTGAGGTCAAATTTGAACTAGGTCAAGGTTGAGATTGACCTTGAACCAGGGAGTTAGAATTCCTGGAAAATGTGCCAAGTGGGATAAATTGGTCAAGGTCGACCTCAATTTTGACCTAGGTCAAGGTCGAGGTCGACCTTGAACCATGGAGTTAGAACGCCTGGAAAATGTGCCATGTGGGATAAATAATGTCTGGAGAGGCCCAATCAGGGTCCAAAACATTCACAAAAGTAGGAGAGGGTGCATAAATGAGAGGACAATATGATGATGGTCAAAAACACCCCCTAAGGAGGGCTAAACATTCTTAACATGGAAGTGCTTCCATTTTAAGATGATACATTTGTTTTGTTATCAAATGCACTCAGATATAAATCAATCAAGAAAGCATCAACATGCCTTATGTCTCTTGGTATTCTATTCAAGACTTTATTAAACCTTTTATTGAATTCTGCAACTAATTCATTAAAATTATTTTTGATGCTAGTCAAATCATGAGATACGAAAGATGTATCATTATGGTCACCAAACAGCTCAACAAATTGATTTACAAAGTCACACCAAATTAAGATGAATCCATTAGGAAACCCCCTATACCACTCAACAACATCCTTAGTCAATGACTGGACAAACAACTTCATGAAAACATCCTCATGGTTCCCTTCTAATTCCTCAATAATGTTTTTAAAATTTATGGTATGCTGCGCAGCAGATTCCACTCCATTCCATGAAAATTTTGGAATGGAATTTATTAATTCATTTGATATAGGGTTTGGATATCCAACTATCCCATTGAAATCTAGTTTCCTATATCTTTCTATCACTCATTAGAGCTCTTCTTCCTTGGCCCATATTATGACAATTCCCATTCTGCCCTCTAGGAAATTAGTGATTTATGCCTTGGTGATTTTGATCATCCCTATATTGATTTCCTATGTTTTGTTGCCTTGGGTTACCTCGGTTATGATTTTCCCCATTTTTTGGTTGTCCCCAATGACCACCCTTTTCATTACCATTGTTGTTCTTCTCATACCTTTCTCTGCTTTCCTATTCAAATAATGTATTATCATGATTGTTGTTGAAAACTTGACCTCCATTCTTTCTATGTGGAGGCTTGTACTTTGGTACTCCATCCCTTTCTGATGTTGTCTTTCCTCTTGATATTTCTCCACTATTTTTAGTATCAGGTTATAAAGTTAAATCATCTCTCTTTATCCCTAACCTATCCAATATTTCTCTAGGAAACCTCTTCAAAGCTTTAGATACCTTAAGATTCTTATCGCCATATTCATATAATTTACCGAGCATAGAAAATATTGCCTCATCTTCTTCATCATACTCTTCTGCTTCCTCTCCTACCTATTGCACTGGATTCTGATGCATCTTCAAAGCCAAAGGGGTTTCTGTTATCCTCCAAATTACTTGGATTTGTGAATTAGATTTCTTCATTAAAACCGATATTCTCCCTATTAGGAAACTTCTTATATCTAGTAGACACCATATTTGAAACTTGTTTCTTTCCTCTCCTCAGAATTTCGTGTAAATCTAATTCAAGTTAATCTTGATGCAAGGATATTCTACCCCACATGAATACTTAGTATAACAAAATTATTTTACCAAGCTATAACTGCATCAAATTTGTAAAGTCACCACCTTCTTTCCAGAAGCAAAGTACTTACTTTATTATGAGCCCTTTCTCCCAGTAGAGTTTTTCTTTACCAAAAATTTTGAAACTGTTCCGAGAACAAATCCCTAGTAGAGTCACCAATATTTTTGTGCTCAAATCAACATATTGGATTTCCTATGGACTTGCTGATCCAATGCTGGGAAACCCAAGTGATTTAGCCAACTAACAAGTTCAACCAATAACAAGGTTGGAAATTTTGCAATTCTGGCTCTATAGGACCAAGGTTGGTAGGCTTATACCTTAACTTATTTTTCAAGTTTTAAGGCTTTTTATAGAATATCTGATAGCATATAAAACCTCTCTTTCAAGTGTGGAAAACATGTACTTAACAGAAACCCAATTGTGATCGATCACAACATAAACTGCAAAAATGAAATACTTTGTGAGATTGTAAGAATGCTTAGTAATATGTATAAAATAAATGAATACTGAGTAGAATATCTCACAAATTTAAACAATGAACCAAATGACTATAATCCAATAATTGATAAGACTAGTGCCTATTTCAACTTTGGGCAATAAAGTCAATCCAATATCAATCCTATGTACAACCTTGCAAGACAATATATATTCCAACACCATCAACTATTCAAATTATATAGATGTAGATAAATTAAGCATATTTATATCCTTGCCAGTTCAAATGAATTTAACTCCTCTGGTTAATATACCAATTGAACAAGAAGCTGGAAACACTATCTTTTCACAAACTCCTTGATAATCAAATATGGATATTAGACACATAAAATCTCTACACAAGAATTGCAAGAATAGAAATTGAAATTCCCCCAATAATTGCAAAGTACTAACTGAAATGAATTAAACTTTCTTACCACAAGTGAGATAGAAAACACTTATCTTTTATTAATTTTGAAAAAAAGTACATTTGAGTCCATATTGCAGTTGTAACCAGATTCTAAAACTAGGAACCATAATAATGATAAATATTTAATTCACATGGTCTTGGAATCCCTATTTATATAAAATCCAAGGGATGCGTATAAGATTTAGAACAATGTGTCTCTTCATTACTAAAAACTAACCCTAAGATCAACAACTGAACATCATAGTTATAATTAAGGAATGATTTACATCCTTATTTGAAAATGGTTGTTGACCATTGGGATTAATAATAATAGTTTTCTAGAAGATCATGTGTATTTTTTCTTTTCTATGATCATTATGGTGCTTTGATCATACGTTCATCCATATACTTTGTTCGATAATGGATACTATCACTGGTATCTTGATCAACTTTAACATTAAGAACATAATCATCGACGTTGTTGACCATCCTTAGGTATTCTCCATCCTTGTGAATATTCCTTTAGGAACGTCTGCATGTCCTCATCCTCCTCATTCCTTGAAGATTTCATTGTCTCATCATCAGACAGATCCATGGTACTCGCCATCTTCAAAACCCTGCATGGAAAATGTCGATGTATCAAACAAGAGACAAAACCCTAACTGGCATAAAATATAATTGAAGTATTAAAATTAAATAAATAAATCCACGTCAATGCTGCCACCCCAACATCTTATCCTTTTCATCATCAAGGACACATGTCAGCAATGCGTGATCCCATTAAGAATAAAGGTCATGCAAGTTTTGATCATAGGATCACACCAATCATCGATCCTTTTTGTTCTTTAAAAAATTGATCCTCGCTATTTAGAACTTGTGGGTCTGGGACATGTATCATTTAGGAATGATCCCATGAAGAATAAATAATGTACATCTTCCAATCGTGGGATCACACCCACCACTGATATTTGTTGTGCTTTAGTCGTAGATCAACCTTAAGCCTCCCTTAAAACTCAATCACCCTTTCCACTTGGTTAAAATACCACCATTGATCATACCGCCATTCTAAAAGAAAAAGGATTTAGTAGTGTGCACTTTAAATGAATTCAAAAATGATGTGCATCCTCATCAACTTGCTTGACCAATCCGATATGGCCAGCTGTTATCCCTTCTGTCTCACTATTCAAAACATCCGTGTGCTTGGGATACTTGTCAATCAGGCGTAATCCCCTGAAGAAAAAATAACATGCATCTTTTCTTAGTGGCATCACACCAACCATCGATCATCGTCGAGCCTTAACTGTAGATCTTCCATCTTTTCTTCTTAGAACTTGTAGGCCCAGGGCACATGTTGTTTGATCAGTACTGTTAAGGTATCAAATACTAGGCAAGTACCATAACTCAGGGATTGGACATCCGATCGAGAAGTTATCCTCCTTTATAGAAACTCATTTAATTTATCAACCCAGGGACTTATTACTTGAAATGGGCCAGAAAATTATATGCACCAATGATTTTTACTCAGACAATGCTATGGTTGTAGGAAATAAATTACTTTTGGAAGGAAACTATTCTATAGCTATGTAGGTGCACTTTCAGTACACCATTTATAAACTTTAAAAGTCACCTCCCATGAAAATAAATTCCCCTAATGTGTTCCCATATTTGACTAACAATATTTCTGTGAAGGTTGAATTGGTTCAAAGTTCAAAGTATGCAGATGTGGAAGCAGACTGGTGAAAATTTGACCAAGTTTTAAAGAAGTGGAAAGTTTATCTTCTGCTATGCTTTTCGCAGTCAAAGTTCAACTTTCCACAATGGAGAAGTGAGATGGTCATTTTCCTCTAGGAGAAGCTCTTTTCCAATTTTCCGCCGGAGAAGCTCTTTTCCAAATTTCTACAATAGAGAAGTGAGATGGTCATTTTCCACTGGGAGAAGCTCTTTTCCAATTTTCTGCAATGGAGAAGTGAGATGGTAAGAAATGCGTAGCAGAAAATCTATTTTTTTCTATGCTCTTCGTAGTACAGATTGTTAAAAAACTCAGTCTCAGTGTGGGGGCTCTATCCTCCAAAATAACCATTGGATCTTGCTAAGATTCAAGTATGTTGGTGGTAAACTAATTGTGGCCATCCTCACCGGCGTAATTGCGGATTTTGTATCCGGTTCAAAAGTTATTCATCTCTGTGTAAGAGTTTATCCGGAATAGCAAGAATGTCAAATTGAATTATGTTTTGAACTCAGTCTCAGTGCGGGGACTCTATCTTCCAAAACAACTGTTGGATCTTGCTAAGATTCAAGTATGTTGGTGGTAGACTAATTGCGGCCATCCTCATTAGAGTGATTGAAGAGTTTGTATTTGGTTCAAAAGTTATTCATCTTTATATAAGAGTCTATCCAGAATAGCAGGAATGTCAAATTGAATTATGTTTTGAAGGAACCAGTATTGTGTGTCTAAAGAAAGACAGTTAAAAGATGTAGAAATTCATTAGTATCATTGGAGTATATGAATATTCAGAGAATTTGACACATAGTCTTGGGCATAATTGTTAGAGTAATTAATTAAGTTACTCTTTAGTGCTTAAGTTACTCTTAGGCAGTTTCTATTTCCTAGAAGTTTCCCTTTTAGGGTTTCAGTATCCTTTATAAGGAATCACCGCTTTCATTTTTTAATAGAGATTGTAATCATTTTATTGTTGTTAATAGAAGCTTATTCTTGCAACATGGTTTTCAACTCTCTGCCTTTTTGGCCACCATAGCTACTTTTTTCTCCTCTATCTTGCTTCTTCTCGTAGCAGTTATGCATGCAGGTTTCTTGGGTTGATTTGCAGTTCAGCAAATCTAACATGGTATCAGAGCTTCCCTGCTGGTTGTTGTTCGAGTTGTTTCTGAAGCGTTCGAGGGTTTGAAGATCGCCAGTCTTTTCCTGGCACTTTTCATTAGTTCTGGGGGGTCTCTGGTTTTGGAGGCATTTTGGACCAAAACCAACCTCACGGTTGAGTCTAGAAGGCCCAAAAACCCCAGGATTGATATAATATACGTCCATTTTGGACACCGGGGCATCTGGTGAATTTTTTTCAGGCTTCTAGGGCCGTACGGGCTCAGAAAATAATGCAAAAATAAAAAATCTTGGTTTTTGCATTTTTTTCACACAGGCGCAGTGTTTGTTAAAAGGCGCCATCGGGGGGCCGCCACCGCCCCACCGGGGCTCGGCCACCGCCGGTGGCACCCCTTTGCAGTCTGCGGCCCGCGCCGCCCTTTCAACACTGCGGCCCCCGCCGCCGCTCCGACACTCGCCGCCCGCGCGGCCCCTCCGCTCCTGATCCGCCTCAACAGGTGCAACCTCTGCGCGGCCCACCGGCGTTTCTCCCTGCGCCGCTTCTGTTTGCGCTGCTCCGCCCGGCGGCCAGCGCTCGGGTGGTGGCACCTTTTTTGGCTAGCCCCCGCGGGCTTTACTCTATGTGCGGACGGTCATATGGCGACCAGGAGCCATGTTTTAGCCCCCGACGCGCGCCTTGCGCCCGGGGGCCCAAATTTTTTAGCCCCAGGGGCTTATCTGTACCCTTTTTTCATTTTTTGGGGGTACCTGGGCCTTTTTCGCTCTACAGGGAGCATACGGGGGTCTTTTTCTGACTTCCATATATCGTTGGAAAGCTCTTTTTGAGAAATTTCCAATGGTGGAGGTTAGGGTTTTGGGTTCTACCGTTTCAATAGCATTTTTTGCTGTTGAAGTCTGATGTCTCTTTTTACCTTCTGGGAGTCATATCTGGCTCATCCGGACTCCATTTTTGGCAAACAAGATATCGTCAGAAAGCTGGTTCAGTGTGATATTCAGTGGCAGAGGTTATTTTTCTAGATTCTACTCCGAGTTTTCACTCCTCCGCGTTTGGCAGTTTATGCCCTCTGGTGGATTACTTGGTTCTACAGGTCCTGGGATCTCTTCTTCTGAGTTCATAGTTCACCCTTCTTTCTGACTTCTGAGCTTGTATGCTCTTCTGATGCATTCTTTATTCTGTAAATGCACTGAGATAAAGTGTCTTCTTCTGCTTTTCTGGGATCTTGTACACCTTGTATGGTTTTAGTACTCGCACTCTGTTATAAAGTGCCATGGGGGGTTATGATGTTTATGCCGCTTTAGGCACATCCACTTTTATCAATTGAGCGTACCTTCCATGAAATTAGCCCATGCTGTGTGTTGGTGACACCGCCCTTTATCCTGTGTGTGTGCTTATGTTGCACTGTTGGTGTTCTTGGTTCTTCTTCTGCAGATGTTTCTGGCATTGCATTTCAATGTTCCTGTCACCTCTCCCAGTTCAGCATTATGGGGGGGTTCACCTGTTGGTTCTATTTCTTCCTGGTTCGATTGATCAGCTCTTGAGACATTTGTCTTCTCTACCTGGTCATGCACTTCAGTGGGGGTTCCAGCAGTATCTTCTGACAGAGTTTACAGTTCCTTGCTTCGGAGATGCTTCTTGCTCTTTTCTTGTTCCTCTCTCTGGGACAT
>MU225742.1:826302-860191 GCA_018584345.1 Thuja plicata | reverse complement strand
GTATCTTCTGACAGAGTTTACAGTTCCTTGCTTCGGAGATGCTTCTTGCTCTTTTCTTGTTCCTCTCTCTGGGACATCTTTTCCCTTTATGTTTTGGGTACCTGATCAGGCCTAGTTGCCGGGACCCTTCTTTCCTGCTTTCTGCAGTAGTTAGCTATTTTTCTTCTCCCTAAGTTACTCTTAAGGGGGGGTGTTAGAGTAATTAATTAAGTTACTCTTTAGTGCTTAAGTTTCTCTTAGGCAGTTTCTATTTCCTAGAAGTTTCCCTTTTAGGGTTTCAGTATCCTTTATAAGGAATCACCGCTTTCATTTCTTAATAGAGATTGTAATCATTTTATTGTTGTTAATAGAAGCTTATTCTTGCAACATGGTTTTCAACTCTCTGCCTTTTTGGCCACCATAGCTACTTTTTTCTCCTCTGTCTTGCTTCTTCTCGTAGTAGTTATGCATGCAGGTTTCTTGGGTTGATTTGCAGTTCAACAAATCTAACAATAATGACACTCCTCAAATAATTATGCCTAGTCATTCAAAATTATCACGGGTAATGAGTTGTGGAAATTTTGGGAGATCAAGAGATATGAGTAATTTTATGAGAAGGTAGAAAGTCTTAAAGGAGGAAGTTGATTGGAAATCAAATAAAGATTTTAATACTTTATTCCTTCACATTCAAATAGAAAATGAGGAAAGAATAAGTTATGAAAATTGAAAAGTCACCGGGAGAAGCTGAACGGTTGCTAGAGAATGTTATTTATTGTAAATCCTTTTCTGAAAGAAGGGGTTCTTCTTTTCTGCGAAAAGAATGAGAGCTGGAGTAGGGGGAAGACAACATTTTCATTTATGCATTTTATTTCATGCATTTAGGGGTTTTATATTCTGATTCTTGTAATTGAATTGGCAAAGAGATTATGAGAAAATAAAATAGAGTATTCTTATTTGTTGTGTTCAATACAAAGAGAGGTTTTATTTTGAATCAGAGCATTTGGTTATTACTTTTCTTATTATAATCAATCGTAGCATTGTTGTATTCAGTTTTGAGCACTTTCTTGCATCTTGAGTCAGATGGCAAATGGGTTGTAGATTGGAATATTTTCATCTATTCCTGTTGCAAAGATTAGGATGTTTAATCTTCTTTTCATTTCATTTCTTAATCTGCATTGTCAGCATTCATTTCTGCATTACCAATTCTGGGAAGTCATATGAAGTGTGGGTTCTTGGAGTTGGCTAGGTTTAGGGTTGAATTCATTGCCTGAGTTAGTTCAGTCTGGGGCTAGCTTGGTTTTCCTCTTCCATTCTCAGGTTAGGAACGTACCCAGTTAGTTTAGGAATAAACCAAATTCATTGAATATCATTCATAAGGGAGTTGTACCTTTCAATTAAGAGGAAATATATCAATCTAGTGATAGATTATCCAACTATTGGTATCAAATTGTTTCTTATAGATTTGGGCATTTGAGAGTTAAATTGAAAAGAAAAATCTATTTACCAATAGATTTTTGGCAACTCTGCTGGGGAGGCAGAAAAGAAGATTAGTGCTGAAGATTGTTTTCTCAGTTTTATTATTATTATCTCTACTAGAGATTGGCGACTCTGTTTTGTTTCTCATAATATTTGGTTGAAGAGTCCATTGCTTTCATTTTTATAATTATTATTATCTCTACTTACAGGAGATTGGCGACTCTGATTGAAAAAGACCATGCCCAGTAAAGTTATGAAAAGAGGAAGGCCAGATCCTTCCTTTATAGAACTTCATCAAACTCATGATCAATCATTGCGTGATTTGTTTAACGCTTTTAGAGAAAGCATCACTCACGAGAGAAAAATGAATTTAAGGATTGAAGAACACCATGTACCAGTTCTATTATGGAGAAGTGTTTGTGCTAGGTATCACAAGATGAAAGAGCTGGAAGTGAAAACAAATTTATTGCAGCATTGCAAAAAAAGAATGTTGCATTTAAGTGAAGAATTGAAAGTGGATGATGACAAAGTTTCAGAAGTTCCACATGACCTTGTTCCTTATAATTTTTTAGTCTTGAGTGAACATGACATTCAAACAAGAAAACAAATCAGAAGAAAACCCACTTTTAAAGAAATCAACACTGAAAGTGATCCCAACTTACAATTCCTTTGGACTGCGTTTAAACAAAGTATTGTTGAAGCTGAAGAAAAGGGATTAAATCCTACTGAAGATCATCAATCCGCTCTGCTATTAAGATGTGTACATCAAAGGTATTTTAATGTCCAAGATCAAAGAAAAGGAAAATATGTTTCAGAAAATATGCCTGAAGAAAAATTAGTAAATGAAGAACCCATATCAGTCAATTGTTTGGTTCTTGGAAAGAAAGAGGTACCCCAGTTTCCAGAAGCACAATTTTCAATGAACAAAAGCATTCTTGACAGTGGCAAGGAAATGGTAAGTGAAGTTGAAAAAGAAAATCTGTCTATGCTTTCTTTTCCTCCTGTTGTTGAAGGTTTCAAATTAGATGAAAATAGTAGTGATTTTTTACATGAAGTTCCTTTTGAAAAGGATCCTTTGATTAGTATGCAAGTGGAATATGAAGCTTTTAAGTTTGAAGAAGATATTTGTAAGGATGATTTTCAATATGCACAAGTTTATGAGGATCCTGTGTTAGAATCATTTTCTTTTGAAAAGAATACAAAGTTGGGTCTTCTCGAAGAAATTGGTATTAAAAACAAAGTTGAATCATGTTTTGGTGATAATCATGCTAAGTCTGAAAATGTGGTTGAAGTGGTGGTTGCAAGAGCAAAGTTTGAGCATGGTATTTCTTTGTTTGATAAAGTGCTGCAACATCATGAAGAGGATAAAGAGCCGGATTACATTTTTCTTTGTCATGAAATGGAAGTTAATCAATTTTTGGAGCCTAATAAATGTAAGTTTTCTTCTAAGGCTGATTCAGGTGGAAACTCTTTAAATTGGGATAAAGATTTTTTAGACTTGATAAATGCAAAGAATAATGAAGATATTTCAATCCAGATTGAACCTATGTGCGATGAAGAATCATTTTATTTCAGTCTTGATTTGAGATTTGAAAGTTCTATTAAAGATCATGGTGAATGGCAGTATGATGTCGTAACTTTTCCAGAATCATTTGACTATCCTGATTTTTCCAACCTTGGTTTATCTTCTAAAATTTCTATAAAAAATGATCATGTTAAAAGTCTACAATGTGAGTATGATGCAATATATGTTTCATACTCATTTGGATATTCAAATTTTTTCAGTCTTGATTTATCTACTGTGAGTTCTCTCAAAGATGATCACATTGAAAGTTATGAGTCTGAATGTGTTGCAATTCCATTTTCAAAAGTTTGTGATTATTATTCTTTTCAGCAAAGAATGGTCGAATGTATGAGAAATGATGTGTAGGAGGGTACAAAAAAATCAGAGATTTATGATGAGGTTTATGATGTAATGTGGCTATTTGGGAAAAACATTTGGGGCACTAATTTGCATCATGTTTCCATGATTACTTTCAGCAAAGAAGAGGTCATTAAGGAGCAATGGTTTTGGTTCAGCTTGTTGGAGCACAATTTTATTTTCCAAAAAGGATCTTACTTCTCCCTTTTGGTTAATGGTTATGTGTGAGTTTCTCCCTACTCTCTTTCCTTTTGGTGAGGTCTCCTCGCCTTTTGTGTAAATAAGTTTCATTTTTCAGTTTTGGTGTTGGCCTTGCTCCCCTCTGCCCTCCTGACAAGCAGTTCTTTGTTGTCTTCCTAATGCTTAGACTCTATAGCCCAATGGATAAAGCACTTGTCTTTTAACCAGAAGATGTTGGATTCTTTGTGCACCTTACATCACACAATTCCCATTCAGAGCCAGCTGTAGGTGTACTTTCAGTACACCATTTTTAAACTTTAAAATTTGCCTCCCATGAAAAGAAATTCCCCTAATGTGTTCCCATATTTCACTAACAATATTTCTATGAAGGTTGAATTGTTTCAAAGTTCAAAACATGGAGATGTGGAAGCAGACGGGTGAAAATCTGACCAATTTTTAAAGAAGCAGAAATTTTATATTCTACTACACTTTTCACAGTCAAAGTTCAACTTTCCACAATGGAGAAGTGAGATGGTCATTTTTCACCAGGAGAAGCTCTTTTCCAATTTTCTGTCGAGAGAAGCTCTTTTCCAATTTTCCGTTGAAGAAGCTCTTTTCCAAATTTCTGCAATAGAGAAGTGAGATGGTCATTTTCCATCGGGAGAAGCTCTTTTCCAATTTTCCACAATGGAGAAGTGAGATGGTAAGAAATGCGCAGCGGAAAATCTATTTTCTGCTACACTCTTCGTAGTACAGATTGCTGAAAAACTCAGTCTCAGTGCGGGGGCTCTATCTTCCAAACTAACTGTTGGATCTTGCTAAGATTCAAGTATGTTGGTGGTATACTAATGGTGGCCATCCTCAATGGATCGATTGAAGAGTTTATATCTGGTTCAAAATTTATAAATCTTTGTGTAAGAGTCTATCCGAAATAGAAAGAATGTCAAATTGAATTATGTTTTGAACTCAGTCTCAGTGCGGGGACTCTATCTTCCAAACTAACTGTGGGATCTTGCTAAGATTCAAGTATGTTTGTGGTAGACTAATTACAGCCATCCTCACTAGAGAGATTGAAGAGTTTGTATCCGATTCAGAAGTTATTCATCTCTGTGTAAGAGTCTATCCAGAATAGCATAAATGTCAAATTGAATTATGTTTTGAAGGAACCAGTATTGTGTGTCTAAAGAAAGACAGTTAAAAGATGCAAAAATTCATTAGTATCATTGGAGTATATGAATATTTAGAGAATTTGACACATAGTCTTGGGCATAATGACACTCCTCAAATAATTATGCCCAGTCATTCAAAATTATCACAGCTAATGAGTTGTGGAAATTTTGGGAGATCAAGAGATATGAGTAATTTTATGAGAAGCCGAAAAGCCTTAAAGGAGGAAGTTGATTGGAAATCAAATAAAGATTTTAATAATTTATTCCTTCACATTCAAATAGAAAATGAGGAAAGAATCAGTTATGAAAACTAAAAAGTCACCGGGAGAAGTTGAACGGTTAGTAGAGAATGTTATTTATTGTAAATCCTTTTTCGAAAGAAGGGGTTCTTCTTTTTTGTGAAAAGAATGAGAGCTGGAGTAGAGGGAAGACATCATTTTCATTTATGCATTTCATTTCATGCATTTAGGGGTTTTATATTCTGATTCTTGTAATTGATTTGGCAAAGATATTGTGAGCAAATAAAATCAGAGTATTCTTATTTGTTGTGTTCAATACAAAGAGAGGTTTTATTCTGAATCAGAGAATTTGGTTATTACTTTTCTGATTATAATAAATCGTAGCATTGTTGTATTTAGTTTTGAGCACTTTCTTGCATCTTTTGTCAGATGGAGAATGGGTTGTAGATCAGAGTATTTTCATCTATTCCTATTGCTAGGTTTAGGGTTGAATTCATTGCCCAAGTTAGTTCAGTCTGGGACTGGCTTGGTTTTCCTCTTCCGTTCTCAGGTTAAGAACGTACCCAGTTAGTTTAGGAATAAACCAAATTCATTGAATATCTTTCATAAGGGAGATGTACCTTTTAATTCAGAGGAAATATATCAATCTAGTGATAGATTATCCAACTGTTGGTATCAAATTGTTTCTTATAGATTTGGGCATTTGAGAGTTAAATTGAAAAGAACAATCTATTTACCAACAAGCTGCAGGAAGTAAATTTATTTGAAAGAAAACTATTTTAAAGTTGTAAAGAAAGTTGGAAAGGAAATGCAGAAGTGAAAGTGCTTGAAGGAATACTATAACTTGGAAAGACTGGAAAACACAATCATAATGCTTCAATAGTTTTGCCTCTTTGGCTGTAGGTAGTTTTGGACTATCCTGCGGCTTTTGGCTACAGGAACTGTGTTAACACTAGAATTATAAAACCAAGATGCAAGAAACTTAAACTATATGCAAATGATCCTATCTATATAAAAAATATTCGTCACAAAGTGGGCCCCCTTGAGTGAGTGTCCAAACTAAATTATACTGAACTATAGCTTTAAAACTTCATTTTCTATTGATCAAAAAAGTATTACAAATTCAACTGTAAAGAAACAGAATGTAAACTATAACTGGTAATGCCCTACTTCTCATGCAGGAGTGGGGCTTTATTTAAAGAAAGAAAAACATCTAACTACTATCTAGTAACGCTATAAAGATAGGTGAATATTTTATTACAACCCTATTAAACATGAAAGGAAACTATAATACTGGAGATTGAATAGACCCGTGAAAGAGGAAAGAAATGATTTTGACAACAAATCCAACTTCCCACTCTTTTCTAGATTTCCTCAAAGACATTATGATGTCTGGGTATTTTCTCATCTTCTACCACCTTGATCATCCCGATTCCATCTACGATGCGTCTGAGGTTTCCCTATATGCACCTGTTGTAAGACCAGGTTGAGTGTCCAAAACATGAGCGCAGTTTACCTGGTCAAGGTAATGGTTGCTAATTTGGTGCGCTGCACTCTAGATGTTAGAGACATTTATGATAAAAAAACATCAAGATACACATTCATCATTCATGTTTAAACAACAAATTCATTCCAAAAAGATATAACTATAATTCTAAAATAAATAACCTAGCATCTTCATCCAAGCATAGTGTATTTAAGTGTTTCCAATCACAAAATAGGTTTGGTGGCAGCATGCCACATAACAAAAAATATAAGTAAAAGTATCTAGAAAATCATGATAAGCATGATGAAAACATGGAAAATATCCTAGTAAAAGTTGTCCTAGGGCTTTTAAACTATGGCATTAATATGCCCTATCATTTTTTCCCCTATAAAGATTAATTCCTGTCCTCAGGCACTGAAAAATTCCTGATCTTTTCAAGTACTTGAAGATCCCTGTCCTATGTCTCACCATTCATGGAGGTGCCTACTCACCAGTAATAACCATTGGTGCACTCCATTTTAATTTGTCTTCTCATCTCAAGTTGTTCATTTACTTCATTGTCAATACAACTATATAGTGGCCATAGGAGAAGAGGGGGTTGGAAGGAAAGTGAAAGCCACTTTTTAGGACGAGGTTGCCTGCCCAGGTGTATGTACCATTGAACTCTTTGTACAATAGCTCTTAAGTTTATAAGGCTGTGAGGCTCAACCTTCTTTAATGCCAATGGTAATCTTTCCCATCTCTGTTGCAACCCTTCCACTTCCCTATTTCCATCTGATAAGAAAAGTTATTCAAATGATGAAAATACCTCTTCCCTATTATTCAGTATCCTTTTTCGCTGGGTAGAGTCTTTCATCCAATATACTATCTACATCAAATCACAATACAACCTACGGGGACTACCACTTTCTGTTCATAAGGGAAGTGTGATAGTTTGTTCAACTCCCCTATATTTTCTTAATTGTTCCCCATAGTTAATCTCATTATTGGACCAAGAGAGTAAAGAGGATAGGTGGATATCTCCAACAAATAGAAAAGGATTCCAATCAGTATTAGAGGGAACAACATAATTATTGAAGTAAAATTCACATAACAAATTTTGAACACAATCTAGTGACTGATCATATGCAGTCACAAACTCCTGTGGTGAGTCTATGCTTGTGTGTAGATCCCGAAGGACCCTCATCAATTTGTACATGAGAAATTGTTCTTTCAAACACAAAGCATAGACCCTAGGGATGGTATTCATTCTATCAACTGTGCAATTAGATGTGTAACCGAATCTAACTTGTTCTCTAGAAATTGTACCTCTTGTTGTTTCCTACCTAACTCCCATTTTAACCTATCCTTTTTCAGCTCCCACATTGACTTTTCATATTGCATTTGATTAAAATAGTCAATGTAAAGGGAGTGAAGTGTTACCCGACTCTTTTTAATTAGAGTAGATGAAGTGAATTTCTCTATTGTTGTGATTGTGTCTGACCCATCAATGGGTAATTCATCTGGGGTTGGAACTAGGGTATTTTTCCTTTGATCAACTTCTTGCTGAGAAGAAGGCATATATGTCATTTCAACATGTTCTGTCTCCATGCATGTTGCTTCCATACTGAATATTTCTATGTCCCTTTCCTCAGCTGTAGGATCTATTTCCATGATGTCCAGACATTCTGTACATGGGCTTCCTGCTTATGGTTGTTCTTTTAAAGATTCCTCAATTGGATCTTTAGGAGATAACCTAGTCATCATAGGTGAGTCATTTTTGCTTGCATGTGGTGTGCTCAAATGACCACTTCATCATGGAGGAGTTTCCATAGATGCCATAGAGTGTTTTTGAGATTTTCGCTCCCTCTTTAGGGGTATGGCTGTAGGAAAAACATGGTTTTCTAACAAAACATGAGTTTCTTCCCCAACATCTACAACTATCTTTGCCTTTCCCTTCTCTTTCCTATGATAATTTTGTTTGGCTTGTGGGGTCTACAAATCTAAAGAACCCTCGATTTTACCACTCCCTGGGCTAGGGTTTGGATTACCGGAAGTGTTTTTCTTCATTTTAGCCCTCGAAGAAGAGGGAATTTTATGCATGGTCTCTAGAATAATGGTTTCATCCTCATTAGGTGCATCCTCCTCAGGAGCATGTTCTTATGTTTCTTGTAATCTAGGTTTTGGCCCTTCTCCTTGTAACTGTACATGTGGTGCGATGATAAATTCATCCCATGTCATAGGAGAATTATCTCGTAAAGATCTCTCTACCAGAATTTTTATCAACCCATGGTGAGTAGTTGCATTCAATTTCCCCTTCCTAACTTCTTCTAGGCTTAGTTGTAAAGAAGAATACAGGAAATTGGGTACATTAACAAGGCAGCCATGCTACAAATGAATCAACAGTTTAAAATGCATAGCATGCAAGTATGAAAATCACCCTTCACAAGTAATGTAGCTTATCACATGGACAACCATTCAAGAGTAATCTTCTGGAAGAGATGTTCTCTTCGCCCCCTGCTTACTAGCCTCCAATGCAATGTCTATGGGAAAGGAAAACTCAGCCCTGGCCACTGGTGCATCATGTTCATGCAGAAAAAATTCACCCATAGCAAGAAGCTCTAAAACCTCTGCAATCCGTACTTCTAAAGCTTCCACCCTTAATACCTTTACATAAGAAGCTCAATTGTTGTAAGTGCACATGAATTACACTGTTATAGCTTTGTCCTAACCATAGAGCCCAAAAAAATATGTAAGCCAACCCACATGGTTAAAGACTTGGATACTTGTTTGATCCTGCAATAAAGCTGAGTGATCTCCTGGCTCATGGCATATTGGTGGACCTCCCATTGTTACTAAAAAACTCTGTAACCACAAAACTCAAATCACTTGAAAATTCCTCTGCAACTGAAAATGACTTTTTTAAAATTTTGTTCTCTGTATCCTCAATAACAATTCCATCCTCTTGTATTGCCCTATATTCTGCCTAAGCTTAAGGATTAATAAAGCTAGGTGAATTCTTGCTGTAGGGTTCTAGGGATTATAGTAGAGGAGAAGTTTTGAAAAACTAGAGCTGAAAATATGAGTTGGGTTTGAAAAATAAACTTAGCAAAGAATTTCACATTATTTGGGGTGTCACATCAATCAAATACAAAATGACTGCACAACACGACTTAAGCAAGGGTTATTATGGCAAAACATGAGTTAACAAATTGCCATGAAAATAATGACAGGTGTCCTCACACGTGTGGTTAGAAAGTACAACAACACTCAGATGAAGCACTAATATTAATTATAATGGAATGTATAATAATGTTAAATGAAATAAAAATGTTGCAAACAATAAATTAAGGTGTAACTAGAGAGTAATTATGAATAAATGCCAAAATCCAGAAAGATCAGATGACGTGTGTGGAGTGAAAAGTAATGAGTGACATAATAATGATGGGATGCGTAAATGAAAATGGGAGAAAAGATTGATGGAATGTGATGTGATGGTGACTTTATTTCAGAGAGAGAGATTTTAGTGGGAAACAAAAAAAATTTATTATGACTATTTTGTAGGGAAGTCAAAGAGATGACCGAAGCAAAATTTTTCCCCAATTGGTTGTAGGAGGTTCTTCAGCTAGAGGAGGTCCATCGGCTACATGAGTGTCTTCAGCTGGAGGAGGTCTATCAGCTGCAGGAGTGTCTTTAGCTGGAGGAGGTCTATTGGCTGTAGGAGTGTTAGCTATGGCAGGATGTAATTCAAATTGCCACAGGAAATCTGCTTTAGTGGTGGGTTTATGGTATAGACGGATTCTGTGACCATTGACCAATAACTTGAAGTAGACAAGGTCAATTATAGACAATTGGACTCCACCATTAGTAAAAAAAATTTCAACCTCATAAGGGCCAAGCCAACGAGTTGTAAGATTACCTTGATTCTCTTGAAACTGGGAGTCACATAGAAGTGCCCAGTCACCAGGAAAAAACTGTTTGTTTTGTATATGGGAATTATACCATTTCTTTCATTGAAGATGAACCAACTCTATGTTCTATAAAGCTACCTTGCAGATCTCATCTAGATAGTTAAGCTGTAGGAGCCTCTCTTGCTGAGCTATAGGAAGATTTAAGTTGAGCTGTAATGTTGTGCATAAAGTTTTATGCTCAAATTCTATGGGCATTACAGTAGTCTTGCCATACACCAACTCAAATAGTGTAAATCCTATAGGGGTTTTCCATGTGGTGTGGTAGGCCCACACAACTTCCTGTAATCGGCTACTCCAGTCTATTTTGTGCAACTAAACTGTCTTAGTGAGGATGGCCTCAATCTCCTAGTTGGTGATCTTGGCCTGACCATTCTCCTGGGGATGATACAAACTTGAATTCTTGTGGCAAATATTGTATTACTCCATAAGGGTAGTGATCAGATTAGAAGTGAACTGAGCTCCTTGATCTGTGACTAGTTCCCATGGAACCCCATACCTGGTAAATATTTCCTCATATAAAAACTGTGCAACATTGTTGTATCATGTTAAAATGGAAGCACTTCCATGTTAAGAATGTTTATCCGTCTTTAGGGGGTGTTTTTTACCATCATCATATTTTCCCCTCATTTTGGCACCCTCTCCTACTTCAGTGTCTATTTAGGACCCTGATTGGGCCTCTCTAGGCACCATCCATCCTATCTGGAACATTTTCTAGGGGTTATGACTCCCTGGGTCAAGGTTGACCTCGACCTTGACCTAGGTCAAGGTTGATCTCGACCTTGACCTAGGTCAAGGATGACCTCGACTTTGACCTGGGTCCCCCTTTCCAGTTTGAAAGTTTGTCGACTGTCGGAGGTCATTAAAAGTTTATTTCCCACTTTCGAGTCGGCTGTTTTGGGTTTTGAAGCAATGATTCTTAAATTATATTTAATATAGGTCCTCTTCTAGGGGTATAGGTCTAATTAGAATTTAATTCTCCTATGTGAGCCTCTCTAGAATATTGTGCCCTAGTTCCATATATAAGGAAGCTTTCTCCTCTCATTTTCTCTTAGTGATAAGAAGCTAAGCACTAAGTCATATCAAGTATGAATCATCTACTATCTAAGAAGAAATAATTTCAAGCATCCATTGTTCTACATGTTTTCAAGCCTTCAAAGTGTTCAAGTCTTCTTCTCAAGAATTCAAGTTCTCCATTGAAGATCAAGGATTCAAGCTTTCAAGCCTTTGAAGGGATTTGGTTCAAGCATTCAAGATTCATCATTCAAGCCCTAGATCTATCCATCATGGTGGTGTGATCTTCCTTCAAGATACTTTGTGCATCCTCAAGATTCATTCATTCTCTCTTTAAGGTGGATTACAAGTATACAATCATGGAGGTTTATGGTTTCTAATATTGAGTGCAATCTTTCATATTTACATACTTGTTTACATTCGAAATACAATTGCATATCTATTAAATATCATAGCTTCATTATTAGATTCACTTCTAATACTTGCTAGCATTCTTTATTTCAATTATTGATTTCAAGGTTAATTCCTAAATCAGGGTTTGAATAAGGAAAACCTCTCCCCCCCAAAAAAATCCATTTTTCTTGTAGATACAGGTTAAGAATAGCATATCAGAGTGCAGATTTAGATACCCTTTTTGGAAAACTACCGGGATCTGGAAACAGATTTTCTATCGAATACTTTTTAGGTCGATTCTACCCTAGGTCGGAATCAAAAATTCTGGGTTAATGTTGACATTGACTTGAGGGTCAAAATCAAAATTGTGTCAGATTGGAAAAATATTTCTAGGTTTTGTTCCTCTTTGTGTTTCTGGTCCAGATCCGATTGTAGATTTTCAAGAAACTCAGTACAGACCCCTGAAAATAGAATTCTTCAGATCTATAATATTTCAAGGTTAGTACTTTTCTCCTATTCATTTCAATTAAAGTTCTTAATCTTTTTAAACCTATCACACATTCTTTTCTATAAAACAAAATTTAAGATCTTCTTTATTCTTATTTCCAATCGATTGATTCATTTATGCATTGATCCTTCCTTTGGGGTTAATCAATTTGGATCCTTCCTTTGTGTATTGAAGGATAAAAGGAACATCTTATTTATCCCTCACAATTCAATAAAAATTCTAATTTATAATGTAACATCTATTTCAAACATCCATCTCATCTTCCATTTCTTACTCTACATTTTCATACATTACATTTTAGATGTTACACCTGTTATCCCTTGCATGCTTCATAGCCCGTACTTCCACCCATTTAGTGACATAGTTAGTACAAACCAAAATGTAAGAGTTGTCATTTGATGGGGGATGAATTGGTCCCACAAAATTTATTCCCCATTTATCAAATAGAGTGACTATTACCTAAGGAAACAAAGGTATTTCATCTGATTTGGTGGGCCGGCTCATACGCTGACATCTATCACACTTGCGGGTGTAATTGGCTGGTTCTTTATAGAGAGTGGGCCAGTAATAGCCAGTATTGAGTATCTTCATGGCTATATGTTTGGCTGCAAAATAGACACCATAGGGTTCATCATGGAAGGCATGAATGATATCATATATCTCAGCCTCACGACTACACCTTTTCAGGATCTGATCAGGTCCAGTGTAGAAGAGACAGTTGGCTAGCCAAGAAAAATTGAAAGTCTTCTCAATTAATAGCCTCTTTACCTTGGAAGAAAAATGTGGTGGTACCTTTTGAGTAACCAGATAATTGGTGATGTCGGAAATATACTAGGGGATATAAGTGGAAATAGAAAATAGGCGGTCATCTAGAAAACTGTCATCAATGACATGTGGGTCTTTATAATTCTATAATCTGGAGAGGAAATCAGCCACTAAATTTGTTTTGCCTAGTTTATCCACTATCATGATGTCAAACTCTTGTAGAAACATGAGCCATCTGATAAGTCTACCTATAATAGCAGGCTTGTTTACCAAATACTTGATTGTTGCATGATCAATATGCACAAAGATTGGGTAACCGGTTATGTAGTGGCAAAACTTGTTCAGTACATAAATCACAACCAAGAGTTCCTTTTCAGTGACTATGTAGTTCAACTCTGTGCCCTGTAAATTATTGCTTATAAATTAGATGTCATGCTCCACTGATCCATCTTTCTGGCTGAGGATAGTGCCTAGAGCATGGTCAGAGACATCTACGTGGATATGGAATGGTAATGCCTAATTAGGTCCTCTGAGAACTGGTGCTTGTGTAAATACATTCTTCATCTGTAGGAGGGATTCTTCATAAGATTTTGTCCATACAAATTCTGAATCCTTTGTGAGTAGGGAGTACATGGGCCCGACTAATTTGAAAAAATCCTTAATGAACCATCAGTAATAACTAGCATGCCCCAGAAGGATGCGAACATCCTTTTGTTTGGCCAGAGTATGTAGGTTCATGATGACTTCAATTTTCACTGGATCCACTTGTATTCCCTTGGTAGAGATGTAATGACCTAACACTACACATTCCCGCATCATCATGAAGCATTTCTCACTATTGAAGGACAAATTATTCTCCTTACACCTGGTAATAACTCTACCCAAATTGACCAATGCTTCCTCATTGGTTTCCCCCTAAGTTGTGAAGTCATCCATGTATATTTCCATGCAATCATGGGAGATATCAACAAAAATGTTGATGACTGCTCACTGGAATGTAGCTAGAGCATTACAGAGGAAAAAAGGAAGTACAAAATAAGAAAACATTCCCCAAGGGAAAGTGAATGTTTTTTTTCCTGATCTTCAGGAAGGATCATGATTTGGTTGTAGCCACTATATTCGTCCAAGAAAGAAAAGTAACATTTTCCTGCTAGGGAATCTAGAACTTGGTCTATAAATGACAGGGGAAAATGGTCCTTCTTGGTGGCATTGTTAAGTTCCCTATAGTCAACACATACTCACAACTTTACTCCTTTCTTTGGGACTATGATTAAAGGTGAGACCCACTGGCTATCAGAGATGGGGTAGATGAAACCTATGTTTAGCAGTTTTTGTAACTCTGTTTTGACTATTTCTCTTAACGCAGGGTTTATACGCCTCTAGAATTGTCTGACATGATGTTTGTCTTCTTTTAGGAATATTTGGTGAGTACATAGTTTAGGGTCCAAACCCTTCATGCCCTAATAATCCCAGGTGAAGGCTGTGGTATGGCTTTTCAGTAGGGTGGTCAAAGATGTCTGTTGTTGGTTTGTAACTTGGCTATTAATATGCAAGTAACAGTCAAGGGAAACTTCCAATTGTTTTGTGAGTTCTACTATAGATGCATCTGTTAGTGGAGGCTCTTGGACCACATGGGGAAGAATTTGGTGGTAGAGGTGCTCGGTTATAGGAGAGGGAGTTAAGTTTTAGTCAGGGTACAAAGCTTGCAGGGAGTAGTTATGGGGGTTGAGACAGTTAATGAATTCTGAATCGTGACCATACTGATTTTGTAGAATGTTGGTGATTACGGTTTCCTCCTCCTATAGCTTTAGGAAAGGATCCCTTTCTAAAATCATGAGTTGGGCTACTAAATTGAATACCTTAGCCTCCTCTCCAATGCAAGGCCATATTGGTGAGGAAAAATCCATTTGTGGTTGTGTTAGGGGATATAAGGCTAATGTATTGGTATGTTGACCATTAGAAATGATCATACTACGAGAGAGACATCCTATAAAGGCATCAACAGTATCCAGCTAGAGTTGACCAATAATTATGGGATAACCTCCTAATGTGGCTTTAGGCGAGAGGATCATAAAGTCGGTAGGGTAAGATGAGTTTTCAAGGTCAACAACTATATCCTCCACTACCCCATCGAGTTTGACTGTGGAACTGTCCGCAAGCTGCATGATAGTGGGTGTTTCCTGGAGGGTAGTGATGTGGAGTTTCTACATGAATCCTTTGTCATGATATTTATGGAAGTTCCTAAGTCAATCAAATCATTTTTGATGGATGTCCCATTAATGGTTACTTCGAGAACTAGGCTACCTGGATATGAATACTTGGGGACCACTTTTTTGCCGAGCATGATATCAACAAGTTTACCTAGGACATGGACTGTCTTGGGGTCCTTCCACTTACGAACAAGATTTTTAAATTAGGATTCTTTAATAGCCTTCCCATTTATGGGGACATCCTTTATTTCTTGAAAAAGTAGAATCTAAACATTGATGTTCTTTATTGATCTAGGATGTCAAAGGTTGCATCTTCTTTATGTTTAGAGTGATCATCCCACAACCTTTGTGGAAAGGGAGGTGGAGCTGGCTGTACTAGTGCTGGTAAAACCGTCAGACCTACTAGAGTGGAAGATGGATTAGGTCAAGGTAGGGGCTCATCAGGAGTTATTTCAGTTATAATAGGAGGTGTGGGAAGAGTAGTTCCTGACCGTAAATGAATGTCATCGATTGTGTATGCAGGGTACTGGTTTGGATCAACTAAATAGACATTTTTTTGAGGTGCTGGTGGAATATTATTAGGATTCGGTTGAGGTTGTGTTGGGAGTTGAGTAGGTTTAGGAGGTGTTGTAGTGGTTGTAGGAGGTGGCAGAAGGGCTTGTTGTTACGGCTGTTGTGGTGGCTGCAGGAGTCCCTGCTACCAGTTTGGCCATTGCTGACCTCCGCACCACTGAAGGTTTTGTTTCCAATTAACTTGTGGTTATTGATAATTCCCTTGGGGTTGTTGCAAATTCCCTTGGGTTTGTTGAAAATTCCCTTGGAGTTGTTTCCATTGAGGACTTGGGTAAGGTTTCCATTGAGGTTGAGGATTATTCCAATGAGGGTATTGATTATTATCAAATGGACCAATAAAAGTAAGTAGGTCCCGAGGCATACCTTGTCTTTGAGCCCATGGTATTCATTGTGCAACAAAGAATAATTTCTCATCATCTCCTTCAATTGGCTTGTAATTAGTGGGTAACTATGAAATCTCCATGTTGGTAACCAATTTGCAATGACAATCTCTCTTCTTCTATCTACAATGTGGAAAAAATTCTTCCAGCATAGCTTCAGTCTCCTCATGTTTCTTTTTTTCTTGCATTGTGTCCAACTGGGTGGCCATGTTATTGATAATGTCCTGCTTAAAGTCATACAACAAATGTGTGATTTCTGCCTGTGAGGATCTAGCACCAATAGTTTTTCTTGTTGTGGCTCTGTATCATCTACCCTTCTTCCCCACATCTCTTGAGTAATTAAGAAAAAATTTCTTGATATCACCCCATGTGGATTGGGTAGTATCTCCTTTGGACATAAGATCCAAGGCCTCAGTGCATCCTTTATTTATACCCTGTAGAAAGAGAAGTTTTTGGGACTCCTCATTAAGCTGGTGATGAGTATTTTTTTACAGGCTGAACAAGAATCTTGACACATAATCCTCTAGGCTTTCATCCCCCTTCTGGGTCATCTTGAAGATTTCATCCCCTCTCATATCATTTCTCCTGCATTACTCTTTATAATTTTCCAAGAAAGTTACCTTCATTTCATCCCAATTATGAATAGCATCTTGACCTAAGCCCATAAACCATCTTAATGTAGACTCTTTGAGAGTTGTAGGAAATAATTTGAGCCTATGGGCATCCATGGTGTAGTCATAACTACAACAGAGGATGTCAAAGTCAAAGAGAAAGGTATATGGATCTTTGATCACCAGGCCATAAAATTTGGGAAGAACTGATGAAGGAATGTTCTTGAGATTATTGTTATCATGCTGATCAGTAATGTGAAATGGAAAGGTAGGGGGTTTTCCATCCTAGGCAGACTCTGAGGGAGACCTTGTGGTTGGTAAACGACTAGAGGTAGTGGAGTTTCTTATTGATTGTCTAGGTTTTGGATTCTAAGATTGGCTAAGGCTTCTGCAAATGGATTAAACTCAAGTTCACCTTCTAGAAGGTGAAAGTTCAGCGGATCACCTTAAAAGATGATGATGATAATTTTGATACAGGAAGGTTGAAAATTGCATCCACAAACTGAACCTCCTTTTCATCTTCGTTGGGTACAAAGATATCTCCTAAATGGTTGTTGGGGTAATTGGGTAAATACCTTCCTAGAGCATCTCTTCTTCTTCTATGCATACATCTAAATGAAAGATTTTGGTAGTAGAGTGAAAGAATTTCTGATAGCAAACCCTATTTAAAAAGGATGTACATGCTTGAATTGAAATCTACCAATGGCTAAGGGAAAGAACTTGGCTCGACACCATCCCCAACAACGATGCCAAAAATGATCAGTTCTATGAAGGTATCAAATACTAGGCAAGTACCATAACTCAGGGATTAGACATCCGATCGAGAAACTATCCTCATTTATAGAAACTCATTTAATTTATCAACCCAAGGATGTATTACTTGAAATGGGTTAGAAAATTATATGCAGCAAGGATTTTTACTCAGACCATGCTATTGTTGTAGATAACAAATTACTTTTATAGGAAACTATTCTATAGCTGCAGGAAGTAAATTGCTTTGAAAGGAAATTATTCTAAAGCTGTAAAGAATGGTGGAAAGGAAATGTAGAAGTGAAAGTTCTTCAAGGAACACTATAACTTGGAAAGATTGGAAAACATAATCATAGTGATTCAACAGTTCTGTCTCTTTGGCTACAGGTAAAGCTGGACTATCCTACGGCTTTTGGCTGCAGTAACTGTGTTAACATCAGAATTATAAAACCAAGATGCAGGAAACTTAAACTATATACAAATGATCCTATCCAGCTAACATGGATTCCTCACCAAGTGGTCCCCCTTGAGTGAGTATCCAAACTCAATTATACTGAATTATAGATTTAAAAATTCATTCGCTATTGATAAAAAATGTATTACAAATTCAACTGTAAAGAAACATAATGTAACGCCCTACTTCTCACGCAGGAGCATGGATTTATTTAAAGAAAGGAAAACATCTAACTGCTATCTATTCATGTCATAAAGATAGGTGAATCTTTTATTACAACCCTATTAAATATGAAAGGAAACTATAAAACTGGAGATTGAATAGATCCATGAAAGAGGAAAGAAATAATTTTGACAACAAATCCAACTTCACACTCTTTCCTAGATTTCCTCAAAGAATTTATTATGATTCCTAGGTCTTTTCTCATCTTCTACCACCTTGATCATCCTGAATCCATATGCGTTGCACCTGAGGTTTCCCCATATGCACCTGCTACAAGAATAGGTCAAGTATCCAAAACATGAGCATGATTTTATTGGTCAAGGTAACAGTTGCTAATTTGGTGCGCTGCACTCCAGATGTTAGAGACATTTATGATAACATACATCAAGATACACATTCAACTTTCATGTTTAAACAAAAAATTCATTCCAAAAAGACATAAATATAATTCCAAAATAAGTAACCTAGCATCTTCATCCAAGCGTAGTGTATTTAAGTGTTTCCAATCACAAAATAGGTTTGGTGGCAGCATGCCACATAACAACAAATATAAGTAAAAGTATCTGGAAAAGTATGATAAGCATGATGAAAACATGGAAAAGATCCTAGTAAAAGCTATCATAGGGATTTTAAACTATGGCATTAATATGCCCTATCATTGTTAATGCATGATCCCATGAAGAATAAAGAACGTTCATTTTTTGATTGCACAATCACGCCGATCGTCAGATTAAATTTGATATGCCCGATGCTTTATTGATTTGGCCCCACTTAGGTGAGATCTCAATGGACACTTGTCAGCTAGGTGTGATTCCATGATGGATAAAGGTCATTTAAATTTTGATTGTGTAATCATGTAAAATGTTGATATTCGATGTGTGTTAGACATCAAATAGATCTACGTAAAAAAATGAAATATCAAAAAGCCTATGAAAACACATGCAATGACTAGAATTATGAATTTGAAAATGAGACTAATAACACTAGGGTAAAACAACAATACAAAATATATAAATCACGTTGACATAGCTATAAAAATACTCCCTTGAGCTATCTGGATATGAAAATTGATCTGTAAATTTGGGTTCCACTAGAGCCTACCACATTGTCTTTTTCAACCAATGTTGTGCCTCATGAACCCACCCCAATGAATCATGATAATACATGTAGTGTGGCCAATAATGTTGTTAATATTTTTGATCAATCCAAGCCTAAAACTAAACCCAAACCTAAGTCTAAACCTAAGATTTCTATTACATTTGATCCTAGGGAGAGTATTGAGGCACTTTATGGTCCTCTTTATATTCTTCAAAGATTAATGCTAAGTTCTCTCAGGTAATGCTTATTTATTCTACACGCATGATGAATTTTATAATCGAGGAATTTTTTTACACAAGACCATTTCATCAAGACTCCTATGAAAAATGAGATGTGACGATTAAGAATTTTATAGGTTTTAGTTGTCCTAGCCATGGTTCCATTACTTTCCCCATTGAAATTTTTATGAAACACTTAGATGTCACCTTTGTTGTCATCCCAACTTTTGATTAATTCTAAGTGAGACTTGACCTCCCTTGGATCACTTCAATGAAAGATATTGTCTCTTCTATTCATAAGTGTTTGAATTTTCTCCATAATGGAGAAATCATCAAGATCAAACACATTCTTTATCAACCTTTAGTGAGTTGTGGATACTTTGATGTTGACTTATTTTGACTGAGCATTCCTCAACCATTACAACCTCGCCAAGATTATCTCTTCTTATTTTATGAAAAATTCAAAGCCCAAAATATTTTTGAATTGAGCATTCCTACACATGTCTTACCTCCTTCTCCCAAAACAAAACTCATTCCCACACTTCCTATTCCTTCTATCTATGCTTCCGTTCCACCTCCTATATCCTACAATTATTCTACATTTTATATCCTTCCATTCTTCTTCCTAAAGAAGAAAAGGAGCCGATGTTAATTGATCCTGAACCTTCCAATTTATCAAACAAAACAAAATGAAACCACTGTGCTTGTGACTTCCATGGGGGACATGGTGCTAAGGCTCATGATCTAGCTTCCCAAACTATTTCCTCCCCTAAAACACTTCATAGTGCTTTGATTACTTTTGATCAACCTATTCATAGCTTAAGGGAGGAAGTCGATCTAAAGAAAATTAAATTGTCTAAATATGATGACTGTTCTTTTTGTATTAAGGATCATGATGTTATTAACTTAGATGATGAAGATACTTTTGATGATGATACAAATATTAATGATAAAAATGATGTTGATCCTAATGATTCTGATGACATGTATGAGGTTATTGAAGTTAATCATGAACTGTCTACAAAATTTTGACAAATGTTATCCCTAGCTCCTTGTGACAAACAAAGTGACTCATCATTATATCATGGTCCTTGTTTTGAATTGATAGTAGCTTCATCTGTTGTGATTAACATTGCACCTATTGTGTGCTTTCCACCTTCCCTAAGATATGATAACTAAGATGTGGGGGTAAATGATATGCTTGACTACCTCCTCTTGTACGATGGAAACTTTATGTGTTTGCTTGTTTGTAATTTGCTTCCCCCATGATGTGCTTCTTGTTATATGTTTTTATTTAGATCTCTTTAGATGATCCTTATTTCTCTATGGGAACAAGGTGATAAAGTGATCAAATCTATCATGAATATCTTCTATTTGTATCTTAATTCTTGTATATATTATATATATTATGTTGTGTATGTGTTATTTTGTAAATGTGTCTTTGTGTTGTCTATTTGGGGACAATGAAAAGTAGTAGTAACCATCTTTAATTTTTGGTCTTCAGAATGTTGACCCAAAAATACTTTTGTTCATTTATATTATGTGCTCTTCTTCCACTATGATTGTAGTTCTACAAACTTTAGGGGATGAGGTAAATACATTACGATTATTCTTGATATACATGAGTTGTCACATATGCATAATGACCCTAGATTTAGTAGATCCATTTGTGCTCTCTTTTTTATTTGATTCATTTTCTTTGGTTTTTCCTTTTTTGGGGGTATATCATACTGGAAATGTGCTTGTCATTTTTATGTATTTATGCTACCTTCAAACTATTTCTCCCATTAAGGCATATGTAATTTCTTCAATGTGGGCTCATATACACTATTATTTGATACAAATTATGCACACACCATATTGATCAATATTTTGGTCCTTTTTTTTTTTCAGAATACTTAGTAAACCCTACCTAAAATTTCTTGTTGATATCCTCTTAGCAGATTCTTTTGGAGACAATTCTTCCTTGGGGTAATCCTTTTGCACTATTCTTTTAATATATTCCTTTGGAGATAATGCTTTCCTTAGGCCTAATCCTCCTTTTTAGTGGATTTTATTGGAAATAATATTTTAATTGGTTATGCTTTGGATGGGTTAACTAGCATAACACAACTTTATAGACTATCAATTCCATCTTTTGTCATCTCTCTTTCTCTTTACATGACCCATAGTAAGTTTTACTTTATTAAGTGTTTTCATGAAGGATTGTGCCCTTATGCCAAACTTGAAATCTCAATAATCCTATGAAATATGGAATGATATTGAGGCCTGCGGGTTGCCTATTGTGAAGATCAATCTCCAAATTAAAAGATAGTTCCCTTTAGATACACCCTAAGACTTTTGACTTCTTCTTGGGAAAAGAGAAGAAGAAATACTCTGGAAAAAAACTCTATTCTAGGAGGTGACACACCAAATATGCTTAGATCTACTTTTCTTTTACAAACTCATAATGTATCTCAATGATCAGGCCCTAGTCTTTCACAACTCAAATAAGCATGCAAGGCATCATCATTTCATGAGAAAGGGCCAAATTTAGAGTTTCCTTGAAGGAAAATAACCTATTTTCTCAACTTCAAACTATGAAAACCAACTAGCACAATCTATGGCGTGCATTAACCATGCATCTTCTTACATCAAAACTACCTAAATGAGACAAAATCAAAGGATTCTAAGAATGAAACACATAAAAATCATAAAATCATTCATTCATTAACGCACAAGAAGTATCAAGAAGGATAACTACTACTATTTCATTGAAATAAAAAGATTTTACTATTACAAAATGAGAAATTTCTGAGTTACAATGTTGCTCTTCCTTTGTTGTGTTCAAAAGCCAAGAGAGAAGAACTATAAAATAAAGAATAAATAAAGTTCCTTATAGAAAGGAAGGCATAATCATAAAAGAAGGAACTTGGAGTTGAACTTCAAATTTGATTTGCATAAAGGATTGAACTTTTCCTTAACTGATGGTAACTTGACTTTGTTTGTTGATTTAGATTGCATGCAATATTTTTCTTGGTCGAGAAAAAGAGAAAATCTCCCAAAATTAGGGGTTGAACCTAAAGGAAACCTCTTGATTATAATCTCAAAACTACCCTTGGTTGATAACTAACTCATGAGGGATCTCTAATTGAAGTAGAACTCGTGCATTTTTTCCTCAATCTCCCCTTTTCTAGGTCAGCAATTGCTACTTGGACAATCAACTACTTGAGTGAACTACTTAGATGATCTCTATGATCTTAACTAGAACTGATTTTCAATTTTATCTCTTCTATAACATATCTATTCTATGAGATTTTATTGTTTTCCTAAGAATGTACCTTTATAATACCTACCTATAATAGTCCTTTGATCTTAATTTATGACTATTTCTTCTTTATTAACATTAAATCAACATCATCCTCTATTTTTAGGTTATGTACTTCCCTTTTATAGTAGCAAGCATTTTCCATAATCCCCCTTTGTATATTTCTATTTCATACTTTGTAATCTTGTGCTTTTTCTATATATTCTTCACCTTTTTAGCATTATTTAGGGCATTCTCTCCCATGTCACCATTTTTAGTAGCATATACCACTATTTCTTCTATTATGATCTTTTGACACATTAAAATGGTCATCTCATGATCTTTGTCAATATTAATTTGTGTTCCACCTCATAGACCACCATTTACATGCTTCTTTTCATGATTGCATTCTTTTCATTTTGATTTAGTGCTGCTACAAAGTTACATCTTGTTTGTCAAAAATGTTAATTTGCATGATATTTCTTGTGTGTAACCTTCATGGTTCAAGCTTCTATGTAGGCTTCTTTATGACTGCTCCTATCCTCCTTTATTGGTGCATTTTTTTTACAATACCCAAGTAACCCTTAATATAAAGATGGAAATATTTACTATCTTGAAACCCTATTTCTTCTCATATTTTATTTATAATTGTGATGAGGTTTCCCGAATTCCTTTTGAATGATCTTATTATCCTTCTTGGCATTGGGTTTCCATATTTTTATAACTGTCTTTGTGTCTTCTTAATGAGAACACTCAATATTTGTATCTCTTTTCTATAATAACTATACAATATGAAATGGTGAGCAATGATAGGATGTAGATCACTCACCAAATCATATTGTGCATTGGAATACAACCCACCCTTAAACCAATCTGATTAGCACAACCCAAAAAGTTTGAAGGGGTGCTAATTCAAGATCTAGGTAAAAGGGGGATTTGGGTATTCGTTATTGAATAAAGTGTTATTATGTGATGTAAATGACATTCAAATGATAAAATCAATGTAGATCCGATATGAAAAAGTAAATGCAAGATACACATAAGAAGAATGAACTCACCTTGAAGCTAGGAGAAGAGGAATAAAATTTAGATATAGTTTTGATTGTCACAAAGCTGTCGAAATCAGGTATGGTTCTTGATCTGGCACTCTGACATCTGTAACTTCTGACTGTGAAAATTATGGATCCAAAGGACTATGTTGAACAAATTTGACCTTATCCACTAAAGTCGACCTAGTCCTAGAGACTTCGAATCTGATGAAATCTATGAAGGATTTTCCACTGGTTTTATAACTCCCAAAATGCATATCCAAAACTTTGAAAATATGTTCTTGCACACAAGAAGGGGAAAAAGGTTGTGGAAACTTGGAAAGGGTCTTTCCTTGGGAAATCCCCTATATAGGAATCAACCTTGAAATTGAATTGAAGTTTCATAAGGAAATATGAAATGAAAGATAGATCTGAAACATTAATCACCTTGGACCTCAACAATGCAATGCCTCTTTGAAAATGATCACAAGCATTGATGCAATAGCTTTGCATACATAAAAAATCAATAGGAAATAATGAAACCAAACCCTTTAATGAGGAATGTTGTAGTTTTCCAAAATGTTGGAAACAAGAAGAAGACTTGAAATGCTTGATGGATTCCTTGTACTTGAATCTCTTGAATGCACAATGGTTGAATGCTTTCATGTGGATGTCTCTTGCTCATGAATTGTAGGTGTTTAATGGATGTGTATCATCCTAAAAGTAAGCACTTGATTTATGCTCAAATTAGGATCATTTTGGGCCTACTTTAGTATGGTTCCTTTGACTGGGCTTCATATTACACTTAAATGTACACTTTATCAACATATGGGTCCTTATTTCTTCCCTAATACTCCTTGATTTGTGTAAAATCAAGGTAGGATCTTATTTCTAAGAATCCCCCTATCTTTCTCCAATTGAAAAATTCCCCCTTCCTTTTTATGGTCTTGGAATTTGCTCTTGACATCAGAATCAATTGACCTTATGGATCCCACAAACCTTATAGGTCACACCCTCTAATTAAAAGCAAGAATTGTTTTGGAGGGGCACATTCAAACTTTGACTTTACCCCTAGGTTTTAGATCCCAGATTGGGCACTGGGTCCTATTTGGTGCATTCATCGGGGTTCTGGATCCATGGTCGGCCTGTGCAATTCTGTTTCTAGGTGCACTATAAAAGGATCTCCCTCTCTCTTCATTTTCATTCGATTCTATGATATCTATGATATAGAAGCATACATACATAGGCACAATATTATCACTATGAGTATGAAACCATTATTTTCAAGCAACTATTGAGCAAGAAATCAAGCAAAGCATTGAGCATCCAAGTGCAAGATTCAAGTCTTCAAGTACTCAAGGTGTCTTCCATAGATCAAGCTTCTTACCTCATTGAGGCCAAGAAAAGGAGTTTCTTGGAAGAACATTGGCATCGTTTCTACATTCTTCAATCATTCAATGGTGATTTACCAAACATCTTCATAAGGTTTTTTCTTGCATGATTTCCTTTTGGTTTTTTGGGAGTCAAAGCTTTTGCATCAACATTCTTGATTACATTCAAAGAGGCAAGTGCATCTACATTGCATATTACACTTAATTTTAGATCTAATCTCTGTTACATATGAGCATTCCTTACTTCATTTCAAATAAATTTTAATTCCTAATTTAGGTCTTAAACAATGCAAGCCCCCCATACACAAATAATTTCCCCTTTTTTTGTGTGCAAGAACAAGGTTTGGGATTTGCGGAGCTGGATTCAGGCATTTTTGGGGTCATCTCAGAGATCAAAATCAGAAAGTACACAATCACCAACAAAGGGGTGTAGTCAAGAATCTCATCTTGTACCTAAAAAGTCAAATTGTTCCTAGAGGCCTCATATTTTCAAAGTCAGGAGTTACAGGTGCCAGGATCCCATATCCAAAATGGTTTTAGTTTGCGACATCACAATGTCTAGAAATTGCAGTTTTAAGGCTCATAACCTCCTAATTCCTTTCAAGGTGCATAAATATTTCCTCCTTTAATTTTTCTTTCAAATATGTTATTTCATCATTCATTTCTATTACTTTACATATTTTTACTTTTTCATTAATTAATTAGTCAAATCCATTAATTTCATTAATATCGAAAATAGGTCTTATCCTCCCCCCTTTGCATCTAGGTTTTTCATTTTCATCCCTTCATCTTGGGTTATGTTAATCAAGATTAGATACAAAGAGGCTAGGTTTGTGTATTTCCTAACTATATGACCTTGGTGAGTGATCTCTACCTCAACATTGCTCACCATTTTCCTCTATACATTTTGGTGAGCTTGATGCATGATACCTTCTTTTGATTTGGTGGTTAGATCTTCTTTGCATATCTTTTGTGTTCACCTCTATACATTTTGGTGTACCCACTGCTTTCATGCATATTATTTTTTGATTTGATAGTTGGATGATCTTTACATTATATGCTTGAGTTGACCACTATATATTTTGGTGAACCCGATGCATTACATCTCTTCTTTTTAGTGTTAGATTTCTCTTTCTTTCCTATTTTGAGAACTATTTTTGTGTGGTTAACATGTAACTCTCTAAATTGGAATGGTATGTAATTAGTTATGTCATTACCTTTCTTCTTACAGGTGCCAGGATCCCAGATCCAAAATGGTTTTAGTTTGCGACATCACAATGTCTAGAAATTGTAGTTTTAAGGCTCATAACCTCCTAATTCCTTTCAAGGTGCATAAATATTTCCTCCTTCTTGAATTTTGCTTTCAGATATGTTATTTCATCATTCATTTCTATTACTTTACATATTTTTACTTTTTCATTAATTAATTAGTCAAATCCATTAATTTTGTTAATATCGGAAATAGGTCTTATCCTCCCCCCTTTGCATCTAGGTTTTTCATTTTCATCCCTTCATCTTGGGTTATGTTAATCAAGCTTAGATACAAAGAGGCTAGGTTTGTGTATTTCCTAACTATACGACCTTGGTGAGTGATCTCTACCTTAGCATTGCTCACCATTTTCCTCTATACATTTTGGTGAGCCTGATGCATGATACCTTCTTTTGATTTGGTGGTTAGATCTTCTTTGCATATCTTTTGTGTTCACCTCTATAAATTTTGGTGTACTCACTGCTTTCATGCATATTATTTTTTGATTTGATAGTTGGATGATCTTTACATTATATGCTTTAGTTGACCACTATATATTTTGGTGAACACGATGCATTACATCTCTTCTTTTTAGCGTTAGATTTCTCTTTCTTTCCTATTTTGAGAACTAGTTTTGTGTGGTTAACATGTAACTCTCTAAATTGGATCGGTATGTAATTAGTTATGTCATTACCTTTCTTCTTACATCTCTTTATAAAAAAATGGAGAGAATCAAAGTGTGTTGCATTTTGTTACATTTTTATTCCTTCATGTTATTCTTACATATGGCATAATGAGGTTAACACATATATCTCTTCATTAGGTGGCTTATTTAAAAAAAAAAAATCAATATTTCATGTATGTTTCTTCTTAACATTTTAACTAAATGCATGCAATACATAGATAACATAAGGGCCTTTGTTAATGAACCTAATATTGAAAATCAAACTCATCCTATGGAAACTAATGTTTGTGATTATTATCAAAATATTCAAAACACTGTTCATGATGAAGATGTTAGACATTTCATAGATGATCTCTCTCCAAAAATAATAAATGATCCACCTTCTTCTTCCCAACGTAAAGATAGTAAGGGTGATGATGTTTATAATTTTCATTCTAATCAAAATAATCAAGGAATTAGTGAACATATCCCTAAAGCTAATGCTAATCCTCCTCAAGCATGTCATATACCTCAAGATAACCATTTCACTCAACCAAAACTACCTCTCAATGTTCTTTTTCCCACACCATCTAATGAACCTTCACCTTATGGTAACCTTAGAATTTTTTCTAGGAGAATCTATCTAGATATCAAATATCATACTAGGATTATATTTCCTTATTAAATCCATTACAACCCACATACTTACAATGGTGAATTTTCATGTTCCTTTCATTACTCTAATACACACTCTCTTTGTGATTGTATTGAATTTAGACAATTTGTTCAAGACTTAATTAATATACAACTACTTCTTCTAACACCAGATATTTTAATTTTTTTACATATACCTTAGCCTATCATTTCCTATTATGATGTTCTCCATTATGTATTTTTATTAATGATTACTAAGAGAAACATAATAGGATTCTCTCTCTTTCTCTATAAACTAGGGGGCAAGGGATCATGATATCTTCCTTCTTTTGCGGATCCATTTTCTCTCCTTATTATCATGTTTCTTTTATACAATGACATTCTTTCTAGCATCCATTTGTTGTTTTACACAAGGATATTGAAATCCTGAGTTGCAACCTTATGTTTTCTTGCAAGTGTATATCTTTTATACATAAGAAATGGTTTAGGGAGATTAAATGGGTCTTCTCTTCTTATTTCTCTTTCTTGCATCCAATATCCAATGTGATCTATCATCTTTGATGGTATGATATACCTTCTTACAAGGATTTATTTTTTTACATAAGGATTTTTCATCCCAAGTTGCAATCTTATGCATGCTTGAAGTTCCATATTATTAAAGGATTTATCACTTAGGGTGCATATTGGATTTCTCTCCTTTCTCTCTTTCAAAGGATACTTTTTCTCTTTTTGCTCCTCTCTTTTATGCTATGATGTACTCCCATGTATGGACTTTCTTGTTCATGGATCTTTCTCCTTTATGGGATTACTATCCTCCTACAATATATTCCTTACTTATAAGTGTATAGCTTGTATGATTCGGTTGATCACTAAGTAGACATAAGGTGACATTCTCCCCTTTTTTATTTTCTTGGAGCTTTTGTCATTCCATGATAGTGCATTCTTTTTGCATGAGCTCTTTGTTTCACACAAGATACTAACATCTTTGCTTAAAAACCTGTTGCGTGTCATAAAAGGGACATGTCTATTATTTAATGATCATCTTCTTTTCCTTCCTTGGTGATTTTCTTCCTTTTCCTATATTTTATATCTTAAATATGTCTGATTTACATTATATGTGCAACTTATTTTACTTGGAATGACATATCTTGAGGCTATCCTTAAGGGTGTATTATATTCTATCTTGTATTCATACTTGGGGGCAAGATTGTTTGTACATTCTTATCTCTTTTTATAAGGATCTACTTTCCTCAATAAATTATTATTTGTTTATCATGTGACATTCTTTTCCTATAAAGAATTGACTGTTTTGATTAAGGATTCTCTCTTATAAAAGAGGTCTGCATCCTTGATCATTACCTCTTCTTTATTTACAAAATCATGTTCCTTATAAACACATGTTCTTACTTTGTGATTTAAATTTTTCTATCCTTCATCAAGAATCCCTATTTCACCTAGTGATAGGGGCCAAATGGGAATATTATTTTTAACCTACTCCTTTTCACTTTGTAGACGTTATCTTTGTTCAAGAACTCCTCTTGAGGGTAGATGTCTTTCTAACAAGATCTCTTCCTTTCAAGGGTCTCTTCCCACAAGCGGAATATCCTTTTACAATTATATATTTTTCTTAATTCATGAGAGTCATTGCTCTTGGATAATTTTATGGCATACATCATTGTCTAAGGATATATCTTTGTTGATTGAAGTAGATATCCTTGTTTCTCTTTCCTTATGATGCCACCTTTTTTCCATAATATGGATGGGGAATATGAACATCCCTCTTTATATATTAGCACATGGTCCCTAGACTGACTACACACACAAGAACATATAGATCCTTGTGGAAGATAATTCTTTTCCACATTCCTGATCCCCTTTTTGATCCATGTGGAAGACAATTCTTTTCCAAAAGCATGATCTCCTTTTTGATCCTTGTGGAAGACAATGATTTTCCACATTCCTGATCTCCTTTTTTATATTCTTATGGAAGACAATGTTGTTCTACATGCTTGATCTCCTAAGACACCCCTGACCGCAAAACATTTTTAAGACTCCCCTGAGTGTAAAACATTCCTAAGCCACCCTTGGGTGAAAAAAATTCTTAAGCCGCCCTAAGCTCTCTCTCTCTCTCTCTCTCTCTCCTGGTAGTTTACTAGCATAACATAATTAGCTAGCCTTTAATTCTTATCTCTCTCTATTTTCATGAATCACCAATCACTACATAGCTAGCCTACTAGCCACAAGTTCATGGTATTTCTCTCTTTTCTCTCATAGTTTTCTAGTATGCTAGATCATGGATTTGGAATCATATTTGTCATTAATCTTTCCCTTTTTAATTGTGATCACATGTCTTCTTGCAATAGCTTCCCAGCTATGATATTAGTGGATGTGATATGTTAGATCAAGGTCTCTTCACTAATTAATTTGGGGTCTTTTAAGTGCTAACCCTATTTTTCTTTCTTGTGTGTGTCTATTGTCTTTGTTTTTGTTTTGTATCCTTATGCATAGATGTTGAGTTGAGATCCTTTATTTGGGGGCTTGAGTTCCTTAAGCTTAGTGGTGTTTCATCTCTTATATTCGCCATGATCTTCATCTCTCTCATCTCTTTCTCTCTTTCATCTCTTCCTTTACTGTGAGTATGATCTTGCCTCATACTCCCACTAAAGTGCAGGCTAAATGTATTGTCCTAAAAAGTAAGCACTTAATTTGTGCTCAATTTAGGATCATTTTGGGCCCACTTTAGTGTGGTTCCTTTGATTGGGTTTCATATTGCACTTAAATGTACACTTTATGAATATATGGGTCCTTGTTTCTTCCATAATCCTCCCTAATTTGTGAAAAATTGAGGTAGGATCTTATTTCTAAGCATCCTCCCCTATTTTCCTCCAATTAAAAAATTCCCCCTTTCTTTTTATGATCTTGGAATTCACTTCTGACATCATAATCAGTTGACCTTGTGGATCCCGCAAACCTTATAGGTCACACCCCCAAATTAAAAGTAAGAACCTTTCTAGAGGGGTGCAGTCAAAATTTGACTGCACCCCCAAGGGTGAAGGTGAAATTCAACTTTACCCTTGGATTTTAGATCCCATATTGGGCCCTGGGACTTATTTGGTGCATTCACCGGGGTGAGAGATCCATGGTCGGCCTACACAATTCTGTATCTGGGTGCGCTATAAAATGATCTCCCTCTCTCTTCATTTTCATTTGATTATATGATATCTACAATCTATAAGCATACATACAAAGGCACAATATTATAATTATGAGTATTCAACCATTATTGTCAAGAAACTATTGAGCAAGAAATCAAGCAAATCATTGAGCATCCAAGTGCAAGATTCAAATCTTCAAGTATTCAGGGTGTCTTCCATAGATCAAGCTTCTTTCCCCATTAAGGCCAAGAAAAAGAGTTTTTTGGAGGGACATTGGAATCATTTATTCATTCTTTAATCATTACATGGTGATTTACCAAACATTTTCATAAGGATTTATCTTGCATGATTTCCTTTTAGTTTTTGTGGAGTCAAAGCTATTGCATCAAAATTCTTGATCACATTCAAAGAGGTAAGAGTATCTACATTGTAGGATACACTTCATTTCAGATCTAATCTTTGCTATATGTCAACATTACTTACTTCATTTCAATTCAAGGTTAATTCCTACACTAGATCTTGACCAAGGAAAGCCCCCCATCCACAAACAATTTTCCTTTTTCTGTGTGCAGGAACATGTTTTGGGATCTGCAGAGATGGATTCAGGAATTTTTGGGGTCATCTCAGAGATTAGAATTAGAAAGTACACAATCTCCAATAGAGGGGTGTAGTTGAGAATCTCAGCTTGTACCTAAAAAATCAACTTGTTCCTAGAGACCTCAAATTTTCATAGTCGGGAGTTACTGGTGCCAGGGTCCTAGATCCATAACGGTTTCAGTTTGCGATATCAGAGTGGCTGGAAATTGTATTTTCAATGATCATAACCTCCTAATTATTTTCAAGGTGTACAAATATCTCTTCCTTCTTTCATTTTTCTTTCAGATCTATTATTGCATCAGTCATTTAAATTACTTTCTATATCTGTACTTTTTCATTAATCATTAGAGTATGTGCAAGATCATGGGGGGCCAAAAAGTGGCGATGTGAAAAAAATCCACTTTTCACTCGTCCAAAAGCGCATGAAAATGTTTGATGACTTTTTAGTAGGCATGGGTGTCAGTACACTTGAGCAAACCTAACACCAAAGCACAAGCCTAATCGGGTACCTAATATTTTTGGGTAACCGATTTTTTTTTTTTTAATAAATGTTTTTTTTTTTTAAATCATTTTTTTTTAAATAATTTTTTTTTTCAAATGAACTTTCATAGGACCCCTTGGGACATACTTGAGTGTTCCAATGTGTCTCCGGGGTCCTAGTACACATTCTGACACGTTAGGACCCCTAGGAAGACCCCATGACCCCTTTTGAAACATTGGAACATTCAAGTGTATCCCAAGAGGTCGTAGGACCCCTTGGGAAACACTTGAGTGTTCCAATGTGTCTCTAGGGGTAAAAGAGGGTTCTAAAGGGTCCTAGTACACCTTATCATGCGTTAGGACACCTAGGAAGTCCCCATGACCTGTTTCGAGACATTGGACCACTCAAGTGTGTCCCAAGAGGTCATAGGACCCGTTGAGACACAATTGAGTGTTTCAATGTGTCAAAAGGGGTCATGGAGTCTTCTTAAGGGTCCTAACATGTGAGAAGGTGTAATAAGACCCCTTAGGACCATCTTTGACCCTCGGGGATACATTGGCACACTCAAGTGTGTCCCAAGGGGTCCTACGACCTCTTGGGATACACTTGAGTGTTCCAATGTGTTGAAAGGGGTCGTAAGATCTTCCTAGGGGTCCTAACATGTGAGAACATGTACTAGGACCTCTTAGGTCCCTCTTTGACCCTCGGGGACACATTAGAACACTTAATTGTGTCCCAAGGGGTCCTACAACCTCTTGGAACACACTTGAGTGTTCCAATGTATCAAAAGGGGTCATGGGGACTTTTGATTACCCCTTTTGAAATATTGGAACACTCAAATGTGTCCCAAGATATTGTAGGACCCCTTGGGACACAATTCAGTGTTACAATGTGCTCCTGGGGGTCAAATAGTGACCTAAAGGGTGCTAGTACACCTTATCACCATCGTAGGACCCCTACAAAGTCCCCATGACCTCTTTCAACACATTAGAAGACTCAAGTTTGTCCCAAGAGCTCGTAAGACCCCTTGGGACACACTTGAGTGTCTGAATGTGTCCCTAGGGGTCAAAGAGGGTCCTAAGGGGTCATAGTACACCTTCTCATGCGTTAGGATCCCTAGGAAGACCCCATGACCCATTTTGAAACATTGGAACACTCAAGTGTGTCTTAAGAGGTCGTAGGACCCCTTGGGACACACTTGAGTGTTCTAATGTGTCCCTAGGGGTCAAAGAGGGTCCTAAGGGGTCCTAGTACACATTATCATGTGTTAGGACCCCTAGGAAGTCCTCATGACCCCTTTTGAGACATTGGACCACTCAAGTGTGTCCCAAGACGTCTTAGGTTTCAATGTGTAGAAAGGGGTCATGGACTCTTCTTAGGCATCCTGATGCATGAGAAGGTGTAATAAGAAACCTTAGGACCCTCTTTGACCCATGTGTACACATTGGAAGACTCAAGTGTTTCCCAAGTGGTCCTACGACCTCTTGGGATACACTTGAGTGTTCCAATGTGTCGAAAGGGGTCATTGGGTCTTCCTAGGGGTCCTAACATGTGAGATTGTACTATGACCCCTAGGTCCCTCTTTTACCATTGGGGACACATTAGAACACTCAATTGTGTCCCAAGGGGTCTTAAAAACTCTTGGGACACACCTGAGTGTTCCAATATGTTCTCAGGGTTCAAAGAGGAACCTAAGGGGTCCTAGTACACCTTATCACGTCATACAACCCCTACGAAGTCCCCATGACCCCTTTCGATACATTGGAACACTCAAGTGTGTCCCAAGAGGTC
>MU225742.1:775267-797774 GCA_018584345.1 Thuja plicata | reverse complement strand
TGCATATTTATGTATATATATAAATATATATACAATTATATATTTATATATATAAAGGATATCATATTTATATATGTAACAGATATCTAAAAACAAATATTTTTAAAAATAAAATAAAAACTGATTTAACAAACTATAGTATAAACTAAAGCAAGAAGATTTTAAAAAACTATATATATAAACAAAACAAAAAAAATTTAAATAGTGCATATGGGGGTGGGGTTGGGTGCGACCCCAACTCGCACCCCGTGGACTTCCTTTTCCCGCCGCACTATGTTAAAGGGGAGGGTGGGTGAGTTGCGGGCTCCCCACCACTTGTGGTGGTCGACGCCATCACGGCTACCGCCGTGGGTGTTTACGCCACCACAGGTGGTGATGGAGGCCGCGGCCACCGCAACTTCCTCCCCCCCCAAAAAAAAAACCCTCTCACCGCTTTGTGCCTTGCGCGAGCGACTGACATACAACAAGTCACCCTCGCTGTAGTCGCCTTGCTTCAAAAAAGAAACCCCACCCTTTCTTTCGCAGCTGCCAGTTAGCCGCCCTTGGCATATAAAATATATATGCAAAAATATATATGTGCATACATTATTTGTATGTACATATATATTTGTGTGTATATATGCTTCTCTTGGGCCATTTTCATGGCTGCCGCCTCCTCAACCAAACCTGCAAAAAAAAAGGAGATTTAGAAGAGGCCGCTAGGGTTAGAAAAGTGTCTGGGAGAGAAGGAAGAATGAAGGAAGGGAAGAAACTTTCTTTTAGGCTTCAAATATTAGAGCCCTAACCCTAATTTTGAATTAGGGTTAGGGATCCTCTAATGGAAATGGCTTTTCTAATATATTTATTCTCTTGGGATATTTACTTCACCCACTTAGTGGGTTTTCTTTTTTTTATATATAGGTCATTATATAAGTATTTTAAAACCTTCAAGACGCTTATATTAATGCCATTATATAAGTTTTAGATTTAGTGGACTTTTATTTAAAATTCAATTACTGTTTTTTTCTTTTAATATTTAAATGTTACATATAGTGATTTTAATAATATTTAAACATTTTATTTAGTTAAATAAATGAATGTATTTTAAATGATAATAGGTAAACTGATACCTAGTTAGTGAATTAATTTAGATATATTAATTTATTTTAGTCTATTGGTTTAGAAATTAATGTATTTAGTGATATAGTATGATTTCACATAAGATTTAAATTAGATTATGTTCAAAGTTGTTTAGGTAGCAATATATAACATATTTATATTAATGAAATTTTAGGTGGAATAAAGATTTATAATCTAGAAAATTTCAAGACGTTTTATGGTCAATTTTATAGATAGAGTAATTTTGATCAATTGAATTGAAACTAATTAATTAAATTAAAGTTAAAGGATTTAGAATCTTCTCTGGGTTATTTAGGCCATAGGACAAATTTTAGGAAACCTTTGATCAAGTTGAGATATGTCTCGTTGGTAATGTTATTTTTACGTGTCCAATACATGTGGCCAGTGTATTGGCCAGTGTAAACATAATGTTATGATGGGACTAGGTTAACTATTAGGGCTTGACCGATTTTAAGATTTTAAACCGACATGATAGAGGTTGCACACTAGTTTTAGTTAAACTCTAGAGATCACTTGATTTGTATTAGATCTTTGACCCTATTAAACCTATGGGTTGAAGGACGTTGACTCACATCATGATTTCCCCTCAACCCTAAAAATTGCTATTTGACCACTATCTCGTTAGGCTAAGCCTTTATGTATAACCTTTTATTCTCCTTAGTGAACTTGTATGTTGTGAAGGGCTATCCCTTCATCCCTTGTATGTAATCCATTTCAATTTTTTTTTTTGCGTCTTATCATGCAGATTCAAGCATGACAGATGCCACAAAGTAGGCAAATCTTATTGCACTAGGTGATCCATGAGAGATAGATGAAAGAGAGAGAAGGGGTAAATAGTCTATAAAATTTTGTTATGCTAGTTCCACCCATCAAAGAGAGGAGAATAAGTCCAAGGATTTGAAAAGAATTCAGTAAAAGGACCAAATATGTATGGTCAGTCAAAGGACCAGATATGTGTGTTCAGTCTAAGGACCAAGATTTGATGGTCTAGCGAGTTGTGTTATGCTAGTCAACTCATAAAAAAAGGATAGGTCAAATAGTATATAAAATTGTGTTATGCTAGTCAACCAATCCTGAATATGTGAAAAGGAGAGTGAATGACCCTAGTAATTATTGTTATACACTAAATTTTGCACCCTGTTAAGTGCTTGAGCTTAACAATCTAATATAAAATGGAAATCACTTCTAGGTTGTGGGACCTCTGCTAACTGAAGTGAAGCCTCTAGATTCTAGGCCGGTTCCTCTTGGATAATCACTTTATTTTCTCTTTTAACATGAAAAGTAAACTTGGAAGGAAAAGGGATGGAAGGATAACTGAAGGGAAGTGCCTGAAAAGAAAATTTAACCTACTAGGTGATGCACCGAAGGTAACATAAATTATAACACAGTGACCAAAACTAGCATGAAACCGTCAATCTAGTAGAACACAACTTTCTGAATAGGCTTGCATAAGTATTTCATAGAGAGGTCTGAAATGAAAAGAGGCTATTCAGGGAAAGAAAATATTTCACAAACAATAGCATATTCAATAGAATAAACACAAACTATGACCTGCAAAAAAACATCCACTCTAGCAAATAGGCATAGGAATGAGACAAGGTAACAAGGGATGAACAAAATCCACAATATTATCTAAATCAAATCACCCACAGTAGTGCACAAAGATGCAGAAAGAAAGAAGGCTCAAGAACTCCAAGATTTCTCTAATATTAGCCACTATATTATGCTTCAAAAAGAATCCCAAAATGTATGAGAAATTGAGGGTAGGAAAAATACCACAGAAAGTCTTGCATAAGCCTTGGAAGACTAAGAATTACAGACACATGAAAAGATTAAGGACACATAAAATGTCACAAAAAAATTCTTACATAATCCAAACCTATTTACAACTGAACTTGATCGGTCTTTAACTTACACTTAATCTCAGATCTGAACCGGACATGCAACACAAAATCGTGAGGCTTTAATGAATAAAAACCTTCATCTCAACGATTAAGGCATCACTACGACCATCTGATGAAAAGGAACTTGCTGCCGCCTAGGGTAAATAAATTAAGTCAGGACTTAGGAAAAGAACCCGCTTAGGAAAATAACTTTCGACCCACTTGAAGGATAACTTAAAACAAATGATGAATTTAGAAATTAAGAGGAAAAAAAGATAATGAAAGATTAGAACGGGCCACCAATGGACTAGGTTTTAAGAGATTTTTCATAGGATTTTTTGCATTTAGGTCTTTTAAAACATGAACAAGGGGTAAACTAGCGACCTAGAAAAATGCAGAGAGTGAGGACAAGACAAGGAATCATGATAGAAACCATAAAATTTGGGCTCTACCCTTGTGGGAGCCTCATTTTCTCCACTTGTAGCCAAATTCAAATAGGATTTGAAATTTGGGTAACATTTTTGGTGATTTTTGCTGAATGTCAGCCTGCTAGACATATAAAAACAATGGCCTTATGACATTCCATTGGGCATAGGAATCTATATTTGAGCACACAAATCTTCTAGGAGGTAGGAGGATTGAAATCAAGAGGAGAGACAATGAACCAAAATAGGGAAAAGGACTATACATGCATAAACAACAACTGTGCAAAACACTTTGAGGAAAGCAGGAAAAACTAACATAGAAAGTAGAATAGAAAGCAGGAAACTATATTACAAAGATGGACAAACCTCAAAATAAGGCTTTAGGTGAAACCAATTGAAATAAATTGGCAAGGCCTCTCCATTAAGAGTTTATAGCTGAAAATCATTATGCTCCTTGCACTCAGTGATCACATATGGACCTCCCCAAAAAGAGTCAAACTTGGTATGCCTTCTAGGCATGGATCTAAATTCATCCCATTTGAGGACTATATCCCTAACATTGAAGTTACTTAATCTGGCTCTCCTATCAAATCTCTTCTTGATTTACATCTGTTGGAACTCCATAGTCTACACGGACTAGTCTCTACTTTCTTCCAACTCCATGAGATGGGCATACCTTACCTGCAGAGGGTCTCCTTATTCAAAGAGGACAAGTTGGGTAGCAAGGTCCAAAGCTAGTAATTCAGTTGAGATGGACAATTTAGCTTCCTTTCCATAGACTAGCATGTATGGATAGTTCTCAATGATCTTCTTGGGAGTGATCCTATCTAACCATAAGGCAAACTTTTGTTTAGAGTGCCAATCCCTCTAATTTTCTTGCAGAGTCTTTTTGATTATCCTAACCAGGTTCTTGTTTGTAGACTCTGCTAAACCATTACCCTAGGGGTAATAATTGGAGCTTGTATTCAAGTAAACACTGTGTTTGATTTCCCATTTAGTTTCTCTTAAGCTTGTGAAAGCAAGTGCATTATATGATATAATAGAGTCTGGGATCCCAAACCTATGAATTATGTCATCATAAAATCTCAGGACAACACTCTGATTTGCTTCCTTTAATGCAATAGCCTCAGTCGATTTGGTGATTATCCACTTATAATCTGCACTAGATGGGGGTTGATTAGGCCTATGAAGTAAATGCCCCACTTCATAAAAAGTTGGTCTATCCTGATTGATTGGAGGGGAAAAGCTACAAGCATTTCCTTACCTACAAATATGGAACACTTCATGCATTTTCTTACATGATCATGACTGTCATTAAAGATAGATGACCAATAGTATCTAGCCCTCATGATCTTGAAAGTAGTAGTCCTAGGAGAAAAATGACCTCCAGAAGGTCCATCATGAAATTAATTTAGGACACTTGCTACTTGTTCTGAATCCATGCATCTTAAAAAACACCATTATGATTCTTTCTAAAAAGGATCTCATTAATCAGCACAAAGGGGATAGATTGAAACCTATAATACCTTCTTTTTTATGAATCCAAATTTGTAGGGCACTCTCCTATCTTTAAAAAATGAATCATGTTAGGCAACCAATCTGTTGCCTTGGCATGTTCTTCTATTGAATGTACAACTAAGGATGCATTTGCTTGTTCTTGATTTTTTGGAATTTCATCTTATGTTAATTTCTCACAAAGACCTCATCCTCTGACTAGCTTGGTAACTTGGATATCAATATCATATTCCATGACTTTGGTGATCCAACCAGCTCTTTTCTCATTTAGGTCCTTGGAAAGCAGGAATTATTTGACACTTGGATGAGTGACTCTCAATTGTACCTTGATGTGGGTTAGTAAATGTCTAAATTTCTTAAGGCTCTTTACCACAGAAAGTACATGTTTCTCTACAAAAGAGTACCTCTTTTCATACTCTTCCAAACCTTTTCTAAATAAAGCAATAGGTTTCTCCAATCCTCTAGAGTTTTGTTGAGTCAACATTGCAGAGATGACATTCGAGCCTCCATAAGCATAAATAATAAAATCCTTACTGAAATCAAGATTTAGCAAGGCTGGGGCCTTTGTTAGAGCCTCTTTAATGGCTTGGAAACTGCTCTTTCCTTCTTTTCTCCAATAGAAGAATACATTCTTCTTCAACATTGATGTTAAAGGCTTCAAAAGATCTGCAATGTTAGGAAAGAAATGCCTAACTATGTTAATCCTTCCTATGAAGGATTGAAGACTCTTCTTGTGAGGTGGTAGGGGTAGCTTGTGAGACCTACATTAGACTGTCATAGTTTTACTATTTTGTTACTCATGCTTTCAGTAGTTTATGCTTTGACATACTTTGACTATTGGAGACTTTTTATACATTTGAGGATTGCTGGGATCCAGTGTTATATATTAGTACCTGATTATGTAATCAGGGTACATTTGAGATGCTTTATGTTTTGTTTCAGTTATAATGATGTTGTATATGAGATTTAAATATATGGATATAATATGATGAATTTGGTTTAGGAAACCGATGGTAGGTTATTTCAATTCTAATGCAGATGTGGTTTATATGCATGTATATTATTGATGTCATGTATATTTCATATCATGTTATTTTGGATCTACTGATGTGTGCATTGAGTGTATAGAAAAAGTTGACCATGGATCTAAACTGCAGACCCAGTACTGGAACCTATGTAAATGACTGTGCTTTCCAAGGTCCTATTTATATAAAGAGACATGGAGCTCATTGTTTATGTTGTTATTTCATAAATGTGGTTTGCATGTGTGTAATTAGATTAGTGAATGTTTATGTGATTGAGTCATGTCATTTCTTTTAATTTAATGTACCAAATTTGGCAATTGTTGTAATTTAATGTTGACATGGCTAGTAAGGGGAACCAAGGTTATTTATAGGGTTAACTAAGGTTACCTAGGAGTAGTACCCAAGCTTACCCTAGGGTTAGAAGTTTCTAGAAAGTCTTCTTGACTTAGAAATCTGAAGGCTAACTTCAAGGTTACTTTTGGAGGGTCTTTTGGGCTTCCAGGGGGTAACCGGGGTTAGTTTTATTACCCACCTTGGTACCCTATGGGTTGGGGGTCATTTTAAATCATTAATAAGCCTCTAAAATCATTTATTTCTCCCTTAAAGTGTCATTTTCAGACTTGAGAAAATTTGAAGAGGAGTGTAACTTTGGTTAACCTCACTCTCTCTTCTACCCAAGTTGCATTTGACTCCACCCATGGAGAGTTTAGGCAAGTGGATAGTTAAGGGCTGGTTAGGGTCACCTCACCTTTGGGTTAAGCCTTGTTCTTGTTGGAGGTTTGCCTATTTAGGGTAGGATTTAGAATGAGTTGAGTGTTCACCCACTCTCTACCCTTAGAGACAAAATTCAGTTTGAAGGAGCTTTTGGAGAAGGAGCTTAGGAAGGATAGCTCAACACCATTTCTCTTCTCACCTTAGCTTTGGATTAAGGTTGGATCTCTTTAAAGTAATTTTTTTTTCCATGTGTTCTTGAGCTTGAAACTCCATTAATGGAGTCCTATGTGTGTTGAAGCTTTATTTTCAAAATTGAAATTTAATGTTTTGTTTTATAATGTCTTTATTTTGTGACTGGATTTCGAATGGGTCTTCAAGGCACACTCACCCTTGTGAGGGCAGAGTAACCTTGAAGGGGTAGTAGGAAATGATTCCTATTAGTGTAGAGTCTCCCATGTGTGGAGGGAAAAATATGGGGTAACATGATACCCATGATGCCAAGAAGGGCCTGAGGGCCCCTGGAGGCCATAAGGAGGTTATTTCAGGATTGCATCTTGTGAAGATGGTCCTTTTCAAGTCTATGCGAGGCTTGTATTTTCATTTTGATACTTGGCTTTCTCCTACAGTGAGGTCTATCACTACCCCTGTTTCAGGAAGGTCTCTTGGAGACCTGTCCTTTTGTTCAACCTTGTATGGGAAGTTGTCTGGTTATGTGATTTCTATGTTTATGCATGATTGTTAGTTGAGTCTTGCATGCCTGTCTGTATCTCATTCCATGTTTGGATCCCCAAGCTTGGGGGTGGCCTTGTAAAGACATAGGTTGGGAGGTGAGCCTCCATGGTCAACCTCACCATTTATAGGTTCCTGATGGAGTTCAAAGTTGCATTATACCCTTATGTGAAAGATGGGTACGAATGGAAAATCATCATTTTGTAACTGGTTGAAAGTTTTCATTATTGCAAGTTGTTCATGAACTGTGACAAAATTTTAATCTTTGTAATGATATATTGTGAATTTATTTGAAGGAAAAATTGTCATTTGTGACTTTAAATGTTTGTGAAATTTATTATCTCAAAGATGGTCATGAGACCATTAACTTGCAACTTTTCATTATTTTGTAATTTCTCCACTCATATTGTAAATGAACTTCCAAGTGATTATGAAATCTTATGTTATTATGTAATTTAAAAATAGGCTTTGGAAAGCTATTAGTGCATGTTTTATTTAGTACAAATCATTAAAGTTTAATTGCAATAAAATCTCCTAAGCTATTAAAACCCATTTTAAGGGCTTTTGGAGATCCATAGGCATTAGTAAGTTGTTAGATTAAAGTTGATTTTCCTATCTAATTGGATTGAATGCAAATTAAGTTATATATGGCATCAAGTTGCAAATCATGAAAATTGAAGGCCTATACTTTGGGATAAACCTTTAATGATAATGAAAATGCAATATTTCTTATTTAAAACAAAGTAGTATATTTATTTCACTTTGAAATAAACTATTGCTTTATTTAATAAAATTAGTACATTCATGTTATATGAGTTGGGAAATTAATGGATTGAAGAAATTTTTGACATTGGAGAAGAATACAACTATACTTAGAGATATTTTAATTTTTTTTGCAAAAAGTATAAACATGTTCAAATAAAAATTCTTTCCATATGATAGAGGGTAAAATATGGATCTTCATGAGCTAATAAATTTTCTTAAAAAAATGACCGCTAATATCCCTTGTTTGAGGAAATACAATCATTTTCACCAGTCATATATAAAAAAAATAATGATAAGAAAACAATATTTTAATTCAAAAAAAAGAAAGGGATTTTTTATGCTACGTTTATTTAAAAGTTAATAAAAATAAAGATGTTATTCAACGAGTTAAAATTCAATAAAAAAAAGAGAGAGTTTCTTTTTGCACAGAGTGCTGAAGAAACATATATATATATATATATATATATATATAGGGAGGGTTTGGGGCGTGGTCGGAGCCACCCCCACACCCCCTGCACCTACGCGCCATGGTGGCCGTGGCAGTGGCCGGGCGGTGCCCATCCCACGCGCCACCACTGTGTAGGCACTGGTGGGCGGGGGTGGCGACCACGCCAGCCACCATCATGGATCCCCCCTCCCTTCCTCCTGCTACGCTCTACCGCCCTGTGGAAGAACCAAACCTCTCCTCTCCGCCGCTGCCCGGGTTAAAACACTGATCAGCCTCGCCTGATTTCGCCGCCGACTGCGGATTTTTTTCCTCCTGCGTATACCTGAAACGCAAGCAACATGTTAGTGTTTGTGCATAGGATAGTTTCTCTTTGTATAGGACGGTTCAATTTTCTCTTATGTTTGGTATATATTAATTTTATGTGGTAGGGTTAGATGCTTATTTTTTTTAAAAGAAAGAAAATTTTATTAGATTCTATTAAATGTTAGAATCAATTTTAATTATTAATGGGTTCATTTATATATTGTTAGGTTGTAATTTAGTTACATTAGATGTTAGGGTTAGTTTAGAATGTTAAATAGTTAAGAGTGGATTTGGTTATTTTGTTATTAGATATTTATTTCTTAGATTAAATTTAGTTAATTTAAATAATATTTTAATATAAATTAATATTATTTGATTTAATTATTTTTGTAAAATAGATTTGATCTATACTTAGATAATCCTTTAGAAATGAATTAATTTGATTTAGCTTTTTAAAAATTTAATTAGATGCAATGTAATCTTTTTATTAGTTTTAATTAAACATGTTCTAGGAAATTTAATTTTTAGATTAGATCAAACATGATTTCTTTTAGTAGTATATTAGTAATGTATAGAAGACTAATATTAAGAAAGAAAACTTTTTGTCTAGTAATTATTTGGGGGCTAGATATCGTTAAGTTTATCATTCCTCTAGTTATAGGCATTTAGGCATAATTATCGTCAGCCCTTGACCGATTCTATGCCCAGTTGACTTGTAGTCAACCGTGGTCAAACCTTGTCTGTTGGCCTCAATTCTTGCATCCAGTGCTTCTTGTAGCCTCTAGACCCTAGGGTTTTAGTTTCACGTCTTTCGGTGACAATTGAATTTTTGGTCAACATGGGTTGACTTTCTAGTCAACCATCTCGAGTTGCGTTCCTAAGCCCTCCATAGGACTTAGTAGGCCCTAGTTACTCCCTTTCTCATATTATGAAGTACAGTTGACTTTTGGTCACTTTTAGTTGATTTTTAGTCAACTGTCTCGATTTGCATGTCGATCAAGGTTTCTAGTTTAGGAATCCTTGAAGGATAGTTCTAAGAGCTATCCTACCCCTTATGACCTTCCAATTACTATTTCTTCTCTGCACCATTTTGCGTGCACTTGCTTAACCTTGTGATAGTGTGACCCCTTCTTTTGTGCATTTTATAAAAAATTGTTGGTGTGTTTTTGCCCAAATTTTGGGCATGACATAGCTCTAGAATAGATGCAATCCTCTCAAGGTCCACTATAATACCTTCTTGGACATAATATATCCTAACAACTTCCCTTCATGGATTGCAAATACACATTTCTTGGGATCGAAGGAGATTCTGAACTCCCTACATCTTTCAAATATTTTCCTCAGATATTTGATGTGGTCTACTGCATGTTTAGAATAGACAGTGATATCATCTAATTAGACCAGTACAAACTTGTACATGAGGCTTTTGAAGGCCATATCCATAGCCTTTTGAAAATTAGCACCTGCATTTGATAAACCAAAATTCATCCTTTGGTAGGCCATGGATCTCCATTTGGTTGTAAATGCAGTCTTATATTGATCCTCCTCATTGACTAGGATATGATTGTATCCTAAGTAGCCATCTAGCAATGAAAAGTGTTTCGATCCAGAGATACACTGTAGAATCTTCTCCAAATATGGAAATGGATGGCGATATTTTAGGGATGCCCTATTTAGGTCCCTAAAGTCAACACATAGCCTCAGTTCCCCATTCTTTTTCCTAACAGGAACAATGTTGGATACCCAACTAGTACACTTTATTGGGTAAATGATGCCACTCTCTATCAAGTTGAGAACTTCTTTGTGCATAAGTGGCTCCAGTTTGGTGTTGAGAGGCCTTTGCTTCTGTCTGACTCTCTTGGAATTTGGCTCTAGCTCAATGGTATGTTGAGCAAGTGCTGGATTAAAACCTTTGAAATCTTTGTATTTCTAGGAAAAGACATCACTGAATTCCTAAAATAATTGAGTGTAAGCTTGCTTCTCTGAATCAATGTTCACCTTTCCAAACTTTAGGCTTTTACCTAGCTCCCATTCCAAATCAATATAGTGTTCTTGTTGAACTACCAAGCTATTCTTATTACTTTTTGATTGGTCATCTTTGTTGAAGATAGATTCTAGGGTGACAAGGCCTTTAGGCATCTTATTTGATTTAAGTTGTACCACTTGGTCACCATAGTTCTGTACCAGTCTATCTTGATTGTGCTCTGAAAAGATATCTTCTTTAAACAAGAATTACAGAATTTTCTCATCATTATCAAACACTTGCCAGTTAATATTATTATCAGGGATGGAAGGCCTGACAATAATATTAACATTTTGTTGATCTTTCCTTAATGAAATGTTGTTAATAATATCAAATTGGGATCCAACAACAACTAATCTATCTGCATTCTGATTTAGTTTTCTAGGGATAGCATGATATTGAAAGCATGGAAATCTTCTATTGCATCCCAACCTCGATACTTGTAGGCTTTGATTGTATCGTTCTTGGTAGCACTTATCCCTCTTACTTGGCTAACCACCAGCTCACTATCACAATATATCTTTAGGGATTTAATCCCTCTCTTTCTAGCCCACTCCAATCCATTTACCAAACTCTCATATTCAACAGTATTTCTTGTGCAAGAAAAAATGAATCTAAAAGATGAATAATACTTCTCACCTTTTGGGGAGACTAACACTACACCACCACCAGAGCCATGTCTACTTCTAGCACCATCAAAGAATAGTTCCCAAACTTTATCACTCTATTCTTCTGATTCCTCAGTGTCTGCCTTGAAAAGATTTGGCTCTTTGAATCCATCCTCTTGTATCAAATAGTTTCCCAAACTAGCATCCCAAATAACATTGGCTTAGGCCTCTGAAGCTCTTTCTGATTCCAATTCATCCAGATAGACATCTGGGATGTTTTCTATCTTAGTTTTTGTTTCTCTAATGATTGGAAATTCATTACTATCAAGTGCAAGACAACTTGCATTGAATACATTGGACACATAAGGTTCTATATGATGTGTTGCCAATAATTCAGAATTGATAGTAACCTTGGTTCCATACATAGTATGGAAAATCATGTGAGATGAGTCAGAAGAATGACAGTCTCCTATCTTGGCTATGAATTATCTTTATAGACATATGACAAAAAGAGTAGGGAGATCTATGATATAGATATCCAGTAAGATAGAGAAATTGGGGCTTGCATGAAGGATTGAGTTTGCATCCTTACCCACACCTACTGTGTTTATTGAGGAACCATCAAGTTGTGTTACCTTCTTTTGGAAGGGTTCATATTTGAGCCCCAATTGATCATCTACCTTCTTGGGCATGACTGAACTAGTATCCCCACTCTCTACCATACAATTATGTACTAAATATTTTCCAATAATTAATGATACATAAAAGGGAGGTGGTTTTAGGTTCCTACCTTGAATGACATCTTCTTTGGTGTTTCTTGTTGGAATATTCTTCGCTTGGTCAAGGTTGACCAAAACCATCTTAGCTATCTCATTTGTGGGTTGTTGAGGGATTTCCACTTCACCCATATATTTCTTCAAGATTTTAGATTGCCCTGGAATAGCCAAGGAGTCCCACATGGACATAGTCACATTTATCTTCTTCATATTGTTTACAATATTGAAGGGCACTGTTGTGTGCACTCTTTGGTGTGATTTCACTATCGTGGGCTCAACCTCCTTGGGAGATTGATTCTCTTTGACTGGAATGGTGGGAACCTTCTTTAGTATAGTAGGAATAGATGGATGTGATGACTCTGTAGGTATAGTTGCTCTTCCTCCATCTTCTGCTCACTCCATGTCCTAATCTCTTCTCTTGAACTGAGTGTTGGCTACAACGTGAGATTCACCATTTACTCCATTAAAATATTTCTCATCCCAATTAAAGAGAATAGTCTCATTAGATTGTGTATCCTGTTGGGGCACTGACCCACTACAAGATGCTTCTGGCTGGGTGTTTAAGGCATTTTGTGCCATGAGTGCTTGATTCATCAATCCATTCAAGCATGTAGCCTGATTATGGGATTGATTTTAGGGGAATGCCATTCATTTTATAATGTAATATTATTATGACTTGGAACCATATCTCTAACTGGATTTTAAAAATTAAGAGGCACTGGATTATAAGGTTGGAATGACCTCTGATTGAAGTTCTGCCTTTGACCATGATAATTCCCTTGATATGGTGGTATACTCTACTGATAGGATTGTCCCTAATTTTGATATTGTTGGTTAGGACCTTAATTTTTTTGTTGAAAGGATGGTCTACTTCCTTGATTCTTTTTTTTAATATTAGTCAACTCATTACTCATGGTCTGTAATAACTTCTTCATTTCTTGTGTACTGCTTCTTATTTCAAGTCACTCTTGGGAAGGGCCTGCTTTGGATTCCTCATAGCTAGTACTAGCTTGAGGTGGTATCACAGTGGGTATGGGAGTGTATGGAGGGATGATCAAGGGCATGTTGGGTTGAATATTAGGGAAGATAGGCATGGGTGGCCTTGGGGCTATCATACCAGCCTGAATCAAATAATTTTCTAGTTTGACAACTATGTCAAAAGCCTAAGGTAATGAAGTACCTCCCATAGATTGGATCATGAAAAATATGTTGCTATTCAAAATTTTCAAGAAATATAGAAAAACATGATCTTCTGAAGGCCTCATAGAAATAGGAATCCTATTCCATGTCTTGAGAAATCTATTGTTAAAGTTTGTCATATGCTCTTGAGGAGCTCTCTTTATAGTTGTGAGTTTCTCAACAAGGGATAAATGGTCTAATTTTTCCTCAAAATATTTTCTAAGGGATTCTCCTAGTCTGTCCCAAGAATCAATAGAGCCAACTGTAAGAGTCCTAAACCAATGTAGGGCCTTGCCTTCAAAAGAATCTACCAACAACTTAGTAGCCACATCTTCTTCAGTGATATGATGAATGTTACAGATTGTAGCCACATCTATTATGTGTTCACAAGTTTTTGTCTGGCTTTCACCGGTGAAATCAAGTAAAATCTTTAGTGCTGATAAGGGAACATCATGGTGTTGAGACAAATTCAATGGGCTACCCTGATTAAAGGGTACAAATGCTAATTGTCTCACCATAGTAGGAATTGTGATATGTTGAACAATAACTGTGTGGGTTGTATTTGGACTAGGGGGTGGAGCTAAATCTTCTTGAAATTATCTATTTAAAGATCTTCCCCTCCTTATAAAATGGAAAAGAAAGGGTATCTCCTCCAAAAAAGGTGGTGTAGACTATATTCTCCTTGTAGGGGATTTCCTTTGAGATGATCTCCCATTTTTTCTTGTTGGATCAAGTTGCAAAAACTTAGAAGGCTTTGAACTCCTTGTTTCTATCCTTCTCATAAAATTGAATAGGACTGGATCTTCTTGTTCTTTACACCAATGGATTTTCCAGATATTCTTTGAAGAGAAACCTCTTTAGGTTAGTACTATGTAATCAACATATCAGAGATGACATAGTCTTGAAAGATGAACTTCTTTTGTGGTCCTATTGAGTGTGCCAAAATTGTTAGACACTAAATTTTGCACCCTATTAAGTGCTTGAGACTAACAATCTAGTATAACATGGGAATCTCTTCTAGGTTGTGGGACCTATGCTAACTGAAGTGAAGCCTTCGGATTCTAGGATGGTTCCTCTTGGATAATCCCCTTATTTTCTCTTCTAACATAAAAATTAAACTTGGAAGGAAAAGGGATAGAAGGATAAATGAAGGGAAATGATTGAAAAGAAAATTTAACCTACTAGGTGATGCACCAAAGGTAACATGAATCATAACACAGTGACCAAAAATAACATGAAACCCTGAATCTAGTAGAACAAAACTTTATGAATAGACTTGCATAAGTTTTTCGTAGAGAGGTCAGAAATGAAAAGAGGCTATTCAGGGAAAGAAAAGATTTCAAAAATAATAGCATATTCAATAGAATAGACACAGACTATGACTTGCAAAAAAAATCCACTCCAACAAATAGGCATAGGAATGAGACAAGGTAACAAGGTATGAACAAAAATCCACAAGATTATCTAAATCAAATCACCCACAGTAGTGCACAAAGATGCAAAAAGAAAGAAGGCTCAAGAACTCTAAGATTTCTCTAATATTAGCCACTATATTATGCTTTAAAAAGAATCAAAAAATGCATGAGAACCTGAGGGTAGGAAAATTACCATAAAAAGTCTTACATAAGCCTTGGAAGATTGAGAATTACAGATACATGAAAATCTTGAGGATAGAGAAAATGTCACAGAAAAATTCTTACATAATCCGAACCTATTTACAAAAGAACAAAAAATGACTTATATACAACCTCCCCTAGAACATAGGCTTGGAAGTCAATCCATCCAATCAGTTAGGGAAGAATTAGGGTTACAATAGATTCTCAATAAGTAATGCAAAAACCCTAAAATAGTCAAGTCTACTCATCAATGCACTCAGGAAATATCTCAGAAGATCAAATATATCTTTGAAAGTCACTCCCATCATCATTAATTCGAGCAGATAGATCAGATTGATCCATCTACCTAGTCTGCAAGTTTAAAACATCGCCACCACCATGAAAAATATTTAAATATTTGAATTCAAACCCAAACAGTCATAGGTGGCGAGCAATGCCCAATCAATGAATCATATTTGAAACTTTACTATCTTTAAAATATGACCGTCGATCTTCCTTAAGCTACCCGCGAGCATAGGATTAGATCTTCCATGCAACACGTAGGTGTGATGCCTTAATGGTTATCCTTATTCATCTTTACAATCAAGGCTTTACACCCATCGTTCGATCTTCACAAACTTGCTTTTCCTTTACTACATTTAACCTGGGACCCATGACGTCATCTATGCGAGATGTGACCACGACGCAATGCCTTAAACAAAATATGTCGATCACTTTGTTTTAAGGCAATATGCAATCCATCTGATCAAATAAGACTTGATCATTCTTTACTTTACCTTTGTCTGACTAGAGAAAACCCACCATGGACATGTGTCATTTAGGCTTAATGGATTAATGGATAGATTTTGAGCACTTCATCTTTAAGCCTTTAAGCCAACAGTTTGATCAAATTGAACTTGATTGGTCTTTAACTTACACTTAAGCTCAGATCTGAACCAGACACACATCACAAAAGCATGATGCCTTAATGAATAAAAACCTTCATCTCAATGATTAACGCATCACAATGACCATCTAATGAAAAGGATCTTTCTTCCGCCTAGGGTAAATAAATTAAGTCGAGACTTAGGAAATAAAACTTAGGAAAAGAACCTAGTTAGGAAAATAACTTTGGCCCCACTCGACGGATAACTTAAAACACATTGTGAATTTAGAACTTAAGTGGCAAAAAAGGTAATGAAAGATTAGAATGGGCCACCAAAGGACTAGGGTTTAAGAGATTTTTCATAGGGTTTTTTGCATTTAGGTCTTTTAAGACATGAACAAGGTGAAAACCAATGACCTAGAAAAATGCAGAGAGCGAGGAAAAGACAAGGAATCATGACAGAAACCATACAAGCTGGGCTCTACCCTTGTGAGCCTCATTTTTTCCACTTGTAGCCAAATTCAGACAGGATGAGAAATTTGGGTAACAATTGTATTATGATAGTTTACTCTATCTGAAAATGTGAATTAAGAAGAGTGATCTGGCCCTAGAAAATTATGTTATGCTAGTGCACTCTATTTATCATGCTTAAAGTGAACAAGATATATGCAATAAGGAGGCTATGTATGCCCCCCTTAAGATGGAAAAATAAGTATTGTTTTGACATCTTAAGGAGAAAAATCACCAAGACAATATCCACAAGAAAAACCTAGTCCAAACCAAATAGGTCACAACTCCTATGAGGTCATGGAAGGGACAAATGCAAGGAGATACCATGGAAGAAGTCTAAAAGGGATCTTTTTGAAGGATGAAACATTTTTTAGTCTCCCAGGTAAGGGATTTATTTACCATGGAAACCCAATAGTGAACAATGAAAAAGGTTATGGTCAAGGATGCATATCCTTAATGTAAACCAATATTTCTATGTAAGATTGGTTGTCACATGATAAAAAAGATTGCTTAATCAAGGGAAAAGTGGATCCTTGAAGAGGATGAGTGAGATTGATATAATACCCTTTCCCCCCAAGTGTGGAGACAAGGATAAAGATGACCTATCATTTTACTCACAAAGTATGATTACACCATGCATGACAATGAGCCCCCAAGGAATAGGTTAACAATGTTACTTAGTGTGTACTAACAAAATATGAACTTAGATGTTATTTAAATAAATTAGGATTGAAAAATACCTCATCATGACAGGATATGTGAATAATGTAATTTTCATTGAGTTGTTGAATTTTGTAATGTAAGGCTTGGCATTCATGAGCAGAGTGGTCATGATATCGGTGATACATGTAGAAAGGAAGATTTATAAGATGTTGGCTATACTTATTTTTTTGTTTAGGCCTAGTAAGCACCTTAGCATGAAGAATTTTAGGTAAAATAATTTCTTGATTAAAGGTAGATATAGGAGAAGTGTTAGGTGATGAAGGAGAGGATGCTTCAATAGGTTTCTTGCTATTCTCCACTCTTTGTTGCACACATCATGAACCATGTTTGGGTTTGTGATTCATGATAGTGTTAACATTGAGAGTAACTATTTTTGGATGCTTGTAAGGATTAAATCCTAATATATAATAATGTTCACGCCCTTTTTTTACTAAAGGTACTTGAATTCATTTTCCATATTTTCCACATCTATTCCCATTGAATCTATGTTTCATTAATAAATTACAACCTTGACTATAACAAGAAGCTATATCAAAAAGAGTTAATGGAGCCTCATAGGTCACTATGTCATCGTAATTAGGTTTTATAGTTTCTAAAGATTTGTTAGGAATGGAAGAAGAAAAAAAAATATTATTAAGCTCATTAGAAAGATGATTTTTTTGTGTTGGATTCTATGTTAGGTTTATATTTTTTAAGTTCCAATGTTGAGACTTCGTATTCTCCAGTATAAGTTGGGATGAAATCTAAGGATCCCCTATCATCATCTAAAAGGACTCTAGTAGGAGGATCATCCTTAAGGTCTTGATCCTTTTATTCTTTAATAGACATAGGATTATCCCTTGACTCAGTATTCAAACAACTATTTGGTCTATCATCTTCCATAAGTGTGTATATTAGATGTTTGTAGATAAAGTTGCCTTTTCGATGAAGAGTAGAAGGAACAACATGCATAGAGTGTAACCCAGGTATTCCCAAAAGAAGGTTATAATTAATAGGTCTAGGCATCACATGAATAGGATTATCTAGAATAAATGGTCCTATGAATGAGATTATCATTGATAAGGAAGACCACCATAAAGGCATCATGTTGATCTTGAAATAATTTAGAAGGTAAATCATCGTTGGTAAATACAATTTGAGCCTAGACATGCTTATCATGCATGCATTCCAAAAAGGGATTGATATTATCCTGATTAGGTGGCAGAGTTGGAAGAGTGGTCAAATATTTTTTCAAGGCTTAATGATATGTAGGAGAATTTTGAAGAAGTTCCCAAATAGAAATCATAGCCGGAGTAGCACGTAATCATTCTACCAAATCATATTCCTTTCCAAGATGTTGGGGAGGATGGGGTGGAGGAGGAATAATGGGTTGAGAAGGTGGAAGAGAAGTGGGAACAAACAAATTAGTAGGTTGAGGATTTTTTCTTGTACGATAGGTATTAGCCACCACATGATATTCCTTAATAAAGTCCAAAGGATTCCTATATTTTTCTTGCATGGTTATAATTGGCTTATGCAAAGATTGAAAAGAACTTTTTTTATTATATCCTTTAACCGTAATCATGGTTGTAGTGAAATTTTGAGAATGATGTTGAGGATAAATATTAACAGTAACTACAAGCTCATTATGGGTTTGGAATTGATTTGATTGAGTGCATCCTTTTATAGGTATCACAAGCTTGTTGGCTTCCATAGATTGAGCATGAATAGTAACATTGACTTGATCAAGCTCTTGATTGTTCATGGGTTCATCACTAGAAGGGAGATAATTAAGTAAATAAGTAATGATATTATCCTCTTTTTCCAAGATGTCCTTAGAAGAGGGATTAGGGACTTTCTAATGCTTCATCTCTAGGAGTATCAAATTAAGGTAAGGTGATAGCAAGGAAAGTATTGATTATATCTTCCTCTTTCTCTAAAATATCCTTAGTAGAATAAAAAATCAAACATGAATGAATCATATTTAGAGGAAGAAAAAGAAATGTCAACCATTATATTATATTCTTTTACTAAGGTTGCTTCATGAGGAAGAGAGCAATCAATGTCATTATCCAAGGGTTTATCCCAGATGGGAAAATCATCAAGGATAGGAAAATATCTATGAATAAAGAAGACTGTGGGAAAGGAATAGTCATGGTTCATTAAAGCTAGATCCGTAAAGGGGGAGGAATAAAAATAAATAAAGGTGAATTATCAACATTCTTTAAAAAAGTATCCTTATTCATAAGTCTTATATTAAGAGAAGAGTTGACATCAATCCTCAACTCTCCTCCGCAAAGAGAAAGATCATTGAGAGAAAGGTTAAAACCATCTTATTGCTGTAATATTTCCTTATAAGGTGATATAAGAGAGCGAAAAGATACATAACATGCATTAAATTGATTCTTTTTAGTGGTAGCATAATGTAAATGCAAGTTAGGAGGACATTTCTTTATCTCAAAAGTGATAGAATGGTTTTAGGATAACACCTTAACTAACTTTTGCAACATGAGAAGAAAGAAAGAAGTGCATACAAATCAATGAAAGGTAAAAACTATATAAATGCAAGATGTAGATAAAATGTGATAGAAAAATGCATATAAAGTAGATCTAGATGCATACAAATAGAATCTAATTACAAAAATATATAAATGCATAGATTGTATCAATATGATGTAAATGCATACAAAATAGATCTAGATATATAATTGCATAGAAAGAGGATCTAACATCAAAATCAAAATGGAAATGTTATAAGTTGGGTTCACCAAAATGTACAATATAAAATGGTGAGAAATTCTAGGATATAGATCACTCACCAAATCATACTGTGCATTGGAATTAGGGATAACTTTAAGAAACCCCCCTCCCAAAAAGTATAAAATTGTGGCGAATCACATTTTTTTTGGAGGGAAATATTTTAATATTGATGGCAAATTGTGGTTCAAATTATGGATATTTGGTGGCAAATTTTTTAATACCGTATACAATTTTTATAAAAATATGGTGACAACAAATGATTTTAATAGGAAAATTATTAATTTAATTGGTGAAGCTAGAAAATTTTACTGATAAATTATGGAAAAATAATTTTCCAAATATTGTAATTAATTATTTGTCATGGCGAATGTATTTCAAAAATATATATAAACTTGGCGATTTAAGAGAATAGTTGTATAGTTGCTATGGCGATTTAATAATTGGAAATAACTATTAAAGTTTCATTCTCCTAAGTTTTCATTCTCAAAGAATGACACGTGTGATGTATTTGGAGAGAGTTCTCAGTAAAGGAGTTATGTCACCACATTTCTTCTGAAATGCACCTTCCACCGTTCATCTCTCTTAATCCAATGTTTCTGATTTGATGTTGAAGTTGCATCGGGTCCCACCACTATGACATCACAGACTCACACGTCCGTTGGATTACAACATATCAATGACCAAAGGTGAATTCTGGGCCTATTGGTGGTCTTCATAATGTTTATAGAAAACTCTCAGTAGAATCATGACACGTGGTATGATTGATCATACCAATAAGTCCACGATCAATCATACCATGTGTCATGTTTCCGCAAAGAGTTTTTCGTAAAGATTATGAAGACCATCAATAGGCTCGAAATTCATCTTTGGCCGTTGATATGTTGTAATCCAACGGACGTGTGAGACTGTGAGTCTATGAGTTGTAACAAGATTTATTAATTAATTTAAAAATTATAAACAACTGTCGTATAGTTTTAAATTTAATTAATAAAACCTATCAAATTGTCATATCAGACATATTTTGTCTGCTGCATAGCCGTTTCTGGTAATATTAGATAGAAATTTTAATTAATGGCAATGAGTAGATATGCCATCAAGTAAAGTAATGAAAACTAAGCCACAATTAATTGTCAATGATAGATAAGTGTGAACTGTGACATTATTATCTATTCATTACCAATTTACTTTGATAGAATAATGCCTTAAAGTTAAGACTTAAATGAAAACATCATGTCATTTAAGGACATTGTTTTTTGACCGTTTGATGATCTTACATCAATGGAAATTTTTTTTTATAATAAATAATTGTTATGTCGACCTGTGTGACGTTCGGCCTTCGTTATTCCAAAGAAAGCAAATGTCTTATCATAAGTGTTGTTTCTAATTTCACCCGCTGTTGCATTAAATATGAAATATTTGGAGATTGTTGAAGGATAGTTACCATTTTACTTACAAATTAATTAGATCTTTAGGGCAGAGAAAGAATTTCAATTAGGGCTTATAAATAGATGATATAAGCTCGTTAAATTACGATTGTCAAAGCAAATTTGGGGAAATAGTCTGTGACTGCTTGGTTCTCTTTATTTTTTTGTCAAAAATTAGAATACTAATCAGTTTGATTTTCAATGGACACTCCAATTCATTTAAGATGCATTGCCTTGGAGGATCATAATACCTTTTTGGGCTTGGTCACAAACCCAATCCTGGCGTTTGTAGCTACGGAGTTGGGAGCCTTCACCAAGGAGGTTATAAGGATGGTGCTGGGACGTGAATTTCTGGAGAATGAAAATAGGTATAGAGTTAACACTGACATTCTGTCTTAGTTCATGGCATCTCTATTGGACTTGGGTGGGGAAAAGATGGAAATTCTCATGCTTCTGAGGAAAGTTTTCAGAATAGAGTACCTCAGCGATGATGTAAATATTGTCGTATTTGTAGAAATTGGGTTTGGTATTCCTTGGGAAAATGATTTGCTGAGGATTCTACAACTAGGAGAAATTGTGCCCAGGAAACCATTTCTACTGAACCTTGATGTTGAGTAGCTCACGCATCATCGGAAGTGGGCACAGATTGGGAGGGATTTCCTTCGGAAGTGGCACAACCTAGAGGATACCGAGGACTATCAATGGCTAGAAGAATTCTCTGAGATTATCCTCTCTTCAAAGTTCCATACAGAAGGAAGGGAGCCTCAGTTGGATAGTCCCTAACTATGTCCCTATCCCTGTCCTAGTCTCTACTATGTCTCCCTCTAGTGGTAGAAGCTTACCAGGGTTTTTGCAATGATGTAAATTGTAATAACATATGTTTAAAAAAAAATATGAAAATGTTTTAAGAAATTCGAAGTGCTTTTCTATTTTGTTTTTATTATAAGAATCATTAATAGATATGTGCCTATGGCCTATGGGCGTCATTGAATTGTAAAGTTGTATTGAAATTTTGCGTAATATAATATAAAATATTTGTGTTGCACTTTTGTTTCATGTAATAATTTAATATTTCCAAACTTTATCATTTAATGGTGACTGGTTACTGGTTAAAATTT
>MU225742.1:735942-749441 GCA_018584345.1 Thuja plicata | reverse complement strand
AGGCTTCGTCTTAAATTTCTGAAACAAATAATATTCCTCAGCATGCCTTTGATGTTGACATTGCTCCTTTGTTTTATATCTTACCACTTTTATTTCCTTTCCATCTACAGTTGAGGTTTTGTAAACCATACCAATATGTTTCTCTATGGTGTCCAATTTAAGCTGCAACCGCTTTTCTTTTTTATACTTCCAACTACAAATCATACATCTGCATTCTATTGGTGGCTCACCTACAATTGGATTGTCCACGGGTTCAATGAATGGATACTTTGCCGCCCAATAAAATTTAAATCTCCTTGACATCTCCCATTGATGATCAATTTTTTCTTTTGATTTCCCTCTCCCTTTAGTGTTACTGTTAATTGAAACATCATCATCACCGAAGTCGATCGATTCATCCTGGTACTGGTTATTTACTTGAAATTCATCTTCAAGGTCATCTTCATGAGAGATATCAGGTTTCACAACTTTAGGTTCCCCATTTTGTTGAATAGACTCCTATGTAATTTGATAACCTTGAAGTTGTATAGGTTCCTCTGATGATGTACTTTCCTCACTTTGACCAACACCATGACCATTGTGTCTACCCCTGCAAAAGTATGAAGATATTTTTCTGCATTTCGTTGGCCTCTCTTGGACATCTCCAGATTCTCCACCTTCAATAGACCTCTTCCTGTTTAACTTTGACTATGAAATATTCAACAAATTAAGGCTTCAATAGAATTTTACTTGAATAATTATAAGATACTAAGGAATCATAGTCTTTCCGGTTCGCTACCGATCGCAATTGTTAGCTCAGAATCAACTGATTTTTTGTACTCCTAAATCTCTTGAAACTATCCTTATATACAAATACTTATTTCAAATTTTGGTGAAGGGGATGACATTTTCATATGATAAAAACTAATATTTGGTGAACCCCACAAAATTCCAAGTAATTGACTAGGCGAATAGGGTGGGAATTCGGGACACGGTGAATTACAATGCATGGCGAATTGGGTCCTAGTGCAAATAAAATTTTAACTTGGGATAATGGGACTTTGGCGAATGGTGATCCTTGATAAATACCCCTTCCTTAATCCATGGTGAATAATAGTAAATATACAATAGATAAATTGGTGAACAACCCCACTACTGTAGTGAAATTACATGCAAATAGTGGCGAACAACTTGACCAATTAACGTGTTTTTTATAAAATCTGGGTGAACCGGTCAAACAGTACACTACATATTTTTTTTCCAAATTCTATATGCTTGATGGGACATATTCACCAATTGGTGAAGAATCACCACTAAAAAAATCCCTGATTGGAATACAAACCCACCCTTAAACCACTCTTATTAGCACAACCCAAAAATGATGAAGGTGTGCTAATGAAAGATCTAGGTAAAAAGGGGATTTGGGTATTCCTTATTGAAAAAAGTGTGATATGTGATGTAACTGATATGCAAATGATAAAATAAATGTAGATCTGATATGGAAAAGTAAACAAAAGATGAAAAGATGAAGAATTAACTCACCTTGAAGCTAGGACAAGAGGAATGAACTTTAGGTCTAGTTTTGACTATCACAAATCTATTAGAATCAGGCATGGTTCTTGATCTGGCACTTTGACATCTGTAACTTCTGACTGTAAAAGTTATTGATCCAAAGGACTATGTCAAACAAAGTTGACCTTGTCCAAAAAAGTTGACCTAGTCCCAGAGAATCCAAATCTAATGAAATCTATGAAAGGTCTACTACTGGTTCTGTAACTCCCAAAATTTGGATTCAAAAATCTGAAAATCTATTCCCACATACAAGAAGAAGGGGAAAAAGGTTGTGCAAAGGGGATTTTGTTGGTCAAGCCCCTGTATAGGAAATAACCTTGAAATTGAATTGAAGTTGTTAGGATTGGATAATACTGAGAGGGGGGTGAATTAGTATTATAGCACTTAATTAAATTCTTCAACCATTTAAACATTAACCATAAATTTTAAATATAGAAAAAAATATAAGAAAATGACATAGTACTCATAACACCATATTTTGTTTTCGAGAAAACCCTGGCCAAGGGAAAACCCTGGTGGGGATGGTACCCACAAGCATGTACTAAAGTATAATGTCCATGTTAGGAGACCTAGCCCTGTTAGGAGATGAATATTACATAGCACATTTGCTTGTTAAAGGAATTACAACCCTATTAAAGGTTCACAACACCCTGTTAGGGGCCAACTCAGCTTACAGCTCTTACAAAGTAATTATGTTTACAAAGTGTTTTTAGTCATGAACAAAACAAGCATCACTAGTGCTTAGATAGTTCCTTTATAGTTCTTCAATGATCTCTGTCATTCTCTACTCCCCTATTCGCTCAACACACTCATCTAACCAACATTATATATATTTATCAAAAAGGTCTTACATATATATCTCACAACTTTACAAAGTCGGCTCCCAATATGAATATTACAAATATTACAAAGTTGGCTCTCAGTACAAATACATTTAGTAAGGTAAATAGTAAATGTATAGTCAGTGCTCTTACATAATCAAATTATAGGTTATCAAAAACCATAATCCAACTCCAATTTCTTGGAGTCCATGTCATACTCTCTCAATCTTTGCTATTGGCCAACTCCTCTGTATCGATGTTCTGCTGCAGTCTGTCTGTCTTCAATTATTTCTAACTTGCTGTAGACATTACCAAAACCAAATAGATCTTAGGTGGAGGTCATAAATACCCCATACTATCTTCCTCTAATCTCTCTTTCCCTAATTCACCGATCTCGATCTTTGATATCCAAAATACTTATGTATCTCTGCTTCTATACTTAGTCAATTTCTGAATTATCAAAACTTATCTTTATAGGAATCGATCTGTAACCCAGATGTGTTGCCATAAATAACAACCAAAAAGTGAATCACATTACAAAAAATTGATCACTTTCCAACAATCTCTCCCTTTGGCATTGATATCAACACTTTAAAAAAATGAATAAGTGTTCCAACAAAAAAAATCTCCTCTATGTTCTCTCCTTCCTCTTCTCCCATTTTCTTCTCTTCTCCACCTTTGAAAAAAATGACAAAGGTTCATACAAAATAATAGGATTTAATGCTTTCTCACCAGTTTCATAATATCTTGAAATGAATCTTCATAGATCTTCATTTCTATACTCCATGATTTGAACAATATTTGACTGATATGAATTATGCCATTCAATGCAAATGATGTGGTCTCAGCTTCTTTCAATTTTGTGGGCATAGATTTAGTCAATGAATATGCCACTTTATCCAAGTCTGATAGATGAACCTCAAGTATGGATAGCTTAGGAGTGATTAAACTCTTCAACAAATTAAATCTTGTCAATAATCTCCCTTTCTCATTATCCAATACACTGAGTTTTGCCAAAATTCATGTGACTTCCTTGTCTAACTCTATTATAGATTGTGAAGATGCTTCACAACCATCCATCATACTGTTTAGAGTTTCCCTCTCTTTGGCAATAATGTCTTCCATGTTCTAAACATGCCTGATAGGATTCATGCAGTAACTAAACAATTTTCTTCCATGCCCAATGCAACTCTTTGCATTTGTCTAACAAGTTTTCACAATGCCTAAGTCTCATGTGATTGACTTGCAAAATTCTAATAGCTTCTTCTCTTAATATTTCTTCTCTGCTTTCTCCTCTCCAATCTTTATCAAATTCTCATAATGCCCATCAAATTCATCAAGTGTTATTCTTAGATTTTTAATGTCATCTTTGTGCTGGAAAAAAATTGGTACTGGAAGCAATTTGTTCACAGTATCAATTGCTCTTGTAATTACCTTAGCCTTGTTGTCACCTTTCCATTTTGATCTTTCCTTAGCTTTTTTTAGTGCAGTAAATGCCAATGTGACCAACTCAACTTCATCCATGCTATCAACATTTACATCACTGCTTGCCAACAATGAGATAGACGATGTGTTTACCTCTTTCTGTTCATCCTCTTTCTGTTGTCTTTAGTTCTTCTTCCTTTTTCTTCTCTACTTCCTCTTTCTGTTCTGCTTCATATACTATAGAGGTGTCCACATTCCTTGCAAATGGGTCCTTTTCATCTTGTGAAGTGTCAAGAGTCACTAGCACACTAGAAACATAGAAATCTAGTTGTGGATCTACTTCACTTGTCTAGGCATTTGTCTCAGTTGCTTTTGATCTTTCTCCCATTCCTAATTGTGTAGGCAAAGTGGTCTTAGGAGGTGGGGGCTTATCAGAAGTAGTGTTCATCAATATTTTCTCTAGTGCCTTCTGAGTTTCCACAGTGACTTAATCATACTTCCTCGCCATGATTTTCAACAATATTACCTTGGTCCTTAGAAAAGGTTTTAATTCCTTGAATATTCTTTCTGTTTCTTGTAAGGATATTAGAGGCAACATGTTATCAATTTCCTAATTCCTGATTGTGTCATCCTCAATCTATGCTAAGTGTTTTCTTGCCTCTAATCTTCCATACAAATCTTTAGGTATACTTCCTTAAATTTCTAATAGAGTCTTTTGAAAGTAAGTAAATGATCAAACACAATGTCTTCAATCTTAAGCTTGTTTCAATCTCCATTTATGTCATAGTATCTGTCAATTGTGACTATTTTACCTTGTTCTATTTCTCTCTTCTCTATAATATTTATGTCAAAATTCCATATGTGCTTCTCAGTTTTATTCTCTTCTCTCACTATGCTCTATTCTTTAGGTGATGTCTGCATGCTCGATCTGGCCTTTAATCTAGGAGTAATGTTCTTTGTTTTTGATGGAGGAGGTAGACTATCTACCATTACTACCTCAGGAGTGGGAAGGGATATAGTACTTTCACTTTCTAGTCCAAGAGATCTTTCTGTCATTTTATTTTTCACTTCTTTCAGTTCTTCTTCTGTCAATCCTGCTTTTACACCACATTCATGCACAAGATTTTCAATTTTTCTTTTCCTCAGACCTCTAGTCTACTCCTCTCTCACCTTAGCTGATTTCTCCTCATATTTTCCCCATCTTTCTTCTGATGTATCAACTTGTGATGCAAGAACATGTTCTACTTGCATGGTAAGTACCTCTGAGCTTACTTCATAACCCATGGGATAACACCATTTCTTTATCGGTGTGACTGCTTCAAAACATACACAATTAGTTTCAACCATGAAATAGATTGTATCCTTGTATTTTTCAACAATCTCCTCATGTATCCTATACCCGGTTTTCATTTGTCTCTTAAGGATCTTGATCATAGAAAACAATTCCCCATCAACCCATGTACTATTCTATCTTTTGTAGCTCTATGAAATAAGAATACAAGTAGGTATCCTAGATTTCCATCCACTAGGGTGCAAGCCAGGAAATTTGTTCTCAATGTGTATAAACATGTGAATCAATAATGAACCAAATTTGAAGGTCTTAGTCCTGTCTTTCTTCACTAGTTTCACATTTTCAAGAAATTGATGTGACTGTACTTCACATAGATTATATTTCACATTCTCCTTCACCATTCTCCATGCCATCATGATTACTCCTGCAGATACTAAGCTAGGTCTACTACTGTAGTAGAATTTATATCCAAGTATCATAGCAATAAGTCTCATATCTTACTGACAGATGTCATTCACAGTCATTTCCTGCCTATCCCATTTAGAATGAGTTAGGGTTTCAACTTATTTATTTACATGTTTTTCTTCAATAGGAATGACTCTGGTGTTGTCCAGTCCAGTGATTTCATGAATTAGGTCCCTAAAAATCTTCATAGGCTGATCACATATCCAAATGAACTGATCATGAACCCTTCTCAACAATATCTTGAACCATTCATCTTCATCGAATTTGCATAAGTCCAGAATTTTCATTATCATTAATTGATTAATGTGCTTGTATTCTTCTTTCATGATTCCATTATTAGTCATATCCTCATCAGTTCCCAATGTATGTAAGCCCTAATATATTCTACGTGTAATACACCATAAGGGGTTTGATAAAATTCTCCTTCGGGATCCTCTTCATAGTACTTGTACAAATGTTTCTTAAATTTGTACCTAGGCTAGTCTACAACATCAAAAATAATAGGTGCATCCATAGCTAGATGATGTAAATACCAGTCATCTTTTGAATTCTAAGTTTATGCTTCAATCGATCACACACAATAATTATAGATTAGACTGAATCTTTCTGCTCTCTGATCTCCTTAGCTTGCTCTTTGTCAAATAGTAAAGAGATAGGTCATCGAATGGTGTTTTATACAAGTTTAAGTCATAAATTTCACTTTACTCAATACTGTACAGTCGACTGTTAGATCATGAACAAAATATATGTGTCAACTAATGTTGCACTCTTAGATATATGTTTCATGATGTCATCCAAGTTCATACCTAAGATCTCTCAAGCTCAATCCACAAATTTTGGGGCAGGATATATTCTGATGTCTATATCCAATGCTCCCCCTAAGGCCATGATCGGCCAATTAGGTTGATTTTGTTTTACTACCATTAGGAAAAGATCCAGTAGCATCTACTGATTCTCCCTAAACTGATGTCTCACTTGTTTCTTTGATCTTCCATATCTTACCACTGTTGTTATCTTCTGCTTTCTTAAAACAACTTTCAAAATCAATCTTCAAATCTACAACACTCTTACCAATATCATTTCCATTCTTCTATGAATTCATAGGAGGTGGTACTCTTCTGTTGTCTAATCCATTATGCCTACAAAAATTTGCTATATGTCCTAGATTATTGCATTTGCAACATATAGGAGGTATTCTTTCCTGATTAACTTGCAGCTTATAGTACTTTGCAATGTGTCCAATGTTATTAAATTTGTAGCATGTAGGTTTCACTGTAGATTCTCTTTCATTGTCTTGTCTATATCCATATAGATTAGGTTTTCTGCATTCTTCTTTCTTGTGCCCATATCCATTACAATTAAAACAATAACCATAAAAATTTCTAAAAGGGGCATTACCTCTGGAGTCTCTCTTCATGTGTCCAAATTTGTTGCAACCAAAGCATCTACCTCTGAAGGATTTGACCTGCTCTCTAGGTTCTTCAATAGAAGGTTTCTCAACATCAATCTTCTCATTGAATTTCTCTTCTTGATTATTTGAACATTCAGCTTCATTGAAGCCAATACCAGTCATATCACCTTTAGTTTTTTGTTTGTCTCTCTGTTCATTAATCAAATCACTGATGGTGTGAAGTTTCTCAATGTGTTTCTTTGCTTCAACAAGTTCACCTTTTATAATTTGATTGTATTTCTCCATTTCTAGATACTTGTTCTTGTAGTTGTCAGCCTCATTCTTCATTTGATCTACTGCACTATTTAAAGCTTCTTCAAATTTCTTCTTAGCATCCTTCTGTATCTATATTTCTTTAGTCATAGTCTCATTTTCAAGTTTCAGAGTCTCATTCTCTTCTTTTAGTTGCCTCACTTGATCTGAATTGTCTTCATTTGAATCCTCTTTTATCTGAACCATAAGATCTTGTCTTTGACTTCTGGAAAGCTCAAGTTCTTCATTAAGTATATTTATAAATTTCTAAGCTCTTTGCATGTTGAATCTCAACTCTCCATTTTCTGATTTTGCTTTGTCAAGGTCTTCAAGTGCAGCATCAAATTTTTCTTGCAAACTATCCAAATCCATTATGATCTCCCTCAAGCTGTTACACTTTCTCTCCAAGGGCCAAATGCTCTGATACCAATTGTTAGGATTGGATAATATTGAGAGGGGGGGTGAATCAATATTATAGCACTTAATTAAATTCTTCAACCATTTAAACATTAACCATAAATTTGTAGTAAAGAAAAGAATATAAGCAAATGACACAGTACTCATAACACCATATTTTGTTTTTAAGGAAACCCTGGCCAAGGGAAAACCCTGGTGGGGATGGTAACCACAAGCATGTACTAAAGTATAATGTCCCTGTTAGGATACCTATCCCTATTAGGATCTGAATATTACATAGCACATTTCCTTGTTAAATGAATTACAACCCTGTTAAAGGTTCACAACACCATGTTAGGGGCCAACTAAGCTTACAACTCTTACAAAGTAATTCTGTTTACAAAATGTTCTCAGTCATGAAAAAAACAAGCATCAATAGTGCTTAGATAGTTCCTTTATAGTTCTTAAATGATCTCTATTGTTCTCTACTCTACTATTCTCTCAACACACTCATCCAACCAACATCATATATCTTTACCAAAAATATCTTACATATATATCTCACAACTTTACAAAGTCGGCTCTCAATATGAATATTACAAATATTACAAAGTTGGCTCCTAGTACAAATACATTTATTAAGGAAAATAGTAAATGTATAGTTAGAACTCTTACATACTCAAAGTGTAGGTTATCAACAACCATAATCCAACTCCGATTGCCTGGAGTCCATGTCATACTCTCTCAATCTTTGCTACTGTCCAACTGCTCTGTATCGTTGTTCTGCTACAGTTTGTCTGCCTTCAATTATTTCTAACTCATTTTAGACATTACCAAAACCAAATAGATCTTAGGTGGAGTTCATACATACCCCGTACTATCTTCCTCTAAGCTCTCTTTCCCTAATTCATTGATCTTGATCTTCGATATCCAAAATACTTTTGTATCTCTGCTTCTAAACTTAGTCAATTTCTGAATCAACAAAACTTATCTTTATAGGAATTGATCTGTAACCCAAATGTGTTTCCATAAATGGGAACCAAAAATTTAATCACATTACATAAAATTGATCACTTTCCAACAGAAGTTGCATATGAAAAGATGAAATTAAAGATAGATCTGAAACATAAATCACCTTATACCTCAATGATGGAACACCTCTTTGGAGATGATCATAAGTGTTGATGCAATAGATTAGAATCCATTAAAAACTCAATAGGAAATAATTAAACCAAACCCTTGAATGAGGAATGTTTTATTTTTCCACAATTTTTGAAAGAAGAAGAAGACTTGAAATACTTGATGAATTCCTTACACTTGAATCTCTTGAATGCACAATGGATGAATTCTTGCATGTGGATGTCTCTTGATCATAAATTTTAGGTATGTAATGGATGTATCATGCATGTAAAAAAGATAGGGAGAGGTCTCCTTTTATATACACTTTGGGACCCATATTTTGCAAGGCTGACTGACTAAAGATCTAGAAGATAAACCCCAGCATCGGGCCTGGAGCCCACTAAAAAGAAAATCCCTAGGAAAAGGTTGAATTATTTCAACCTAGTCCAAGACAACACTGAATTAAGTTAACCTTATCTAGGCATAATTTTCCAAAGTTTTCCCAAGACCTAGGGTTGTGTGCTAAAAAGGGGATTTGAAAGCCTCAATCCATCGGGAAATCAAGGAAAATTCCGAAATCAAAAAATGTATGTAAAGGACCTAGATTGAAGATAAATCATGGGGTAGGATGAAAAATAGGAAATCATACATATAAGTTAGATCCATTCTCAATTTTTGAACAAATAATGTTGATTTGAAGGTTGCACAAGGGCTAGAAGGACGTGAAGTCAATGTGCGAGCCTATACAATACTAAAATGGGGCTAAAAATGAGCACCTAATAGGGGTGCTTACTTTTTAGGTAGGTAAAATAACAAAAATTTATTTCACTATGCCTTTATGTCTCCTTGTTCCAAATTCCTACCATTGTTCCATATTGCATTCATGAATAATTATTTTCATGTTTCATTGTTATGAATAATTTTGACTGATATTTCACATTTCTGTCACTATCATGCTTCTCCAATTCATGAAAATCTTTATAATCATGACTTTTTATGGCATTATTCTTTGATACTCACATTATTTAATGATTTTCATTTATTCTTATTACAATTCCTTTCACTATTCTTTAACACAGTGGTATTGACCCTTATCACGATTGCTACTATTCCAAGTATTAATTTCTCTATCCTTATCATTGTTGTTCCTTATTGCACTCATGCCATGAACCTTCTTATTCACAAATTTTTCATTCAAATTTCATTCCTAATCCTTGGCATGGAGAATGTAAATCTTTAATACTTTTATTAGGTTCGTGATCCACCCTTTAATGTGTAAGGGAGCTAGACTATTAATGAGGTCCTTTGAATTCTCTTCAAAACCTCTACTCTTTAATGTTGCTACCATATTTTCTTTTATATCATTGTTCTAATAGTAAATCACTATTTTGTATATATATTCTCATAACAATAACAAGATTTATTTCCATTACATGTCACTTCTCTTACAATGAAATAAATTATGTGGTTGTATTTTACATGTTATAACATTATTTTGATATTCAACATTGTCTTGAAACTTATATGATTAAGATAACATTGCTCGTGACAGTGATAAAGTCTTCCTTTATCCTAACCAACACTGTATTACTAAATCTACCCTTGGAGGCTAAGGAATTACATGATTTCAAGGAGCCCATTATACAAAAGAATAATAATGATGAAACTTAATGTAAAACATGGCTTGTAAATGTACAAAACCCTACCTCTCTTCCTTTCAATACACTGGTCTCTTGATATCTTGTTGTTCAAGAAAAAATGTCTGCCAAAATACATTAAAACCTTGTTATTCTCTATATTATCTGCCAAAATTGCCTTGAAATCTACTATTCATGATGGATATTCATCATTGACTCTTGAACTCACTGCCCTTAATAAAACTTGTTGTTTGAGCTTGAAAATTATTGTTTACTATAGAAATATATTCTTCTATCTTGTCATTTATTTTTCTTCATTGCCTTTTCATCTAATTATTTCTCAAAAACTCATTGTTATGTTGAATAGACTTGTTGTTTTCTATGGTTTTGATTGAGCTTGGGATGAAGCTAGGGCTTCAAAAAAATGAATAACTCTTGAAACTTTTATTGACCAAGGGTTAAGTTTTTAGTTAGAAAATTTTAAGAATTTTAAAAGCTCAAAACTCCCTCCTAAAAGAGAGGCCACATGATTTTTCATCCCCTTGACTTTCACATATCACAAAAAATGAAAACATAAAATCATCTTCATAAAAATAAAGACTTTTGAACAAAACATTTGATGTGTAAAATTAACTTAATGTTTTTCCAAAATACATAAAAACTCAGATGTATCACCTATACATAAGGCTATTATTGACAAAAATATCTGAAAATGAGACTTAATATGCAATTTAGACTTAAAAGTTTAAATTGGATAACATATGACAACATATTAGGGGTGTTTTCCTGCTGAACACTACAAGAGTAGTCTCTTTTATGACATCCATTGGGAATAGAGTCTTATTTGAATAAAAAAAACTATAAACAACCTTACTCTTGATGCTTGAAAGCATATAGTAGCACCTAAAACATAGATATGACTGATACAAATGTGTTATAGCACTTGGAGAAACTAAAACTAGACTAAAAAATAACTAAAAACTTAAGGATTGACACTGAAACTTGGTGCTACAAAACCTTATTTAAAATAAAAACTACTCTAAGATTTATAAAATAGAACATTATTTCCTCAATAGAAGAGATTGAGATGTATCCCATTGACTGGGATAGACAAATCCTCTCCATCCAAATTGGATATATTAAAAGCATTATGTTTATTATAGCTTGTGATATGTATAGGCCATACAATATTGCATCAAATTTGGTGTTTTTTCCAAGATTTATTTTCATCTCATCCCACTTGAATACACGATCTCCTTTGAAACATCTTGGGGCTGCCTTCTTATCAAATTCCATCTTCACTTGAGCATGATGGATTTAGAATCTTGTCAAATTACCTTCTTCCCTTTTTCTACAAATTTATGATCTCAAGAAACTTAATTTGCATGGGGCCCTCTTCCATTAACTCAGGCTCTTTTACTAAGCTAACGGTAGGTAACTCAACTGAAATTGAAAGCCTCACTTCCTTACCATAAACCAATACATATGGATAATTACTAGTTGACATTTCAGGTGTGATCCTATCAGCCCATAAGCATGTTTTATCTTGTCATGCAAACTTCTTTCATTGTCCTATATTGTCCTCTTGATGACCTTGATTAAATTCTTGTTAGTAGACTCAGGTTGTCCATTACCTTGTGGGTAATAATTAGAGGAAGTATCCAAATAAATGCCACTACTTATAACCCATTCAAAAATTATCAATCCAACAAAAGCCATAGCATTATCAGATATAATATTATTAGAATAACTGAGAGGGGGTGGGGGGGTGGGGTGAATCAGTGGCCTCAAAAATATCACAATAAATCAACCCAAAAACTTAGTACCACAATACTAAACCTCTAGTTATCTTCAGTCCTACAAGATGTGTGTGATGAACTATAACTGATTGAATGTTTGAAGATATTAAGTTGATGATCATGCAAGGCATTAAATCATTTAATGTATTGTATTGTCATTGTTGTCAACTTGATATAATCTATAAGGTCATGGACATACTTCTAAAGACTTCAAAGAATTGATGAATCAAAGGCTATGCTATTAGTAATGCATATAAGTCAAGTATTCACAAAGTAACTATATATGCCGATGGAGTGCACACCGATGGTCAAAGTAAATGAGAAAAGTCACAGTGTTACCCGATGAACAAATGCACAACATTACCGATGAGCAAAGTCACAGTGTTGCCAACGAGTAAAGCACAGTGTTTCCTGACAGATAAAAAAAAGGGAAAAGATCCCGATGACAATTGAAGTCACACCAACAGAACAGTCAATTATCACCAATGACTAACTGAAGTATTGACTGACAGAACAAAGAGTTCAGAAATGACAAGATTTTTAGTTGTCAAGAGCTAAAAATAGACCTAACTGATACTTATCATTGTTTTAATCAACAAGATAAAGCTAGAGATAAGTGATTGATTTAAATCTGATTTGTCAAGTTGGCAAGAAGATCTCAACAAGATAAAACTAGAGTTTTTCTTTAAATCTAAGTGGTGAGAATTGTGGATCATGCCAAGATTAAGAAAGTCAAGAAATGGTTAAATCATGTATATAAAGAGACAACCTAATTCATTAGGAATTTGGGAAAAAAAGTGAAAAGAGAATAGACGCTGAAGAGATTTTGAAGGAGAAGAAAGTCTTCATTCAGACCTGATCAACAAGTTGAGGAAAGAGCTAGATTCTGTAGACACCAACGAACTGTGAGACATCATCACATAGAAGAACAGTATGGGACAAATGTATTGAATTGATTATATTGATCAGAGAGGTAATGCACTTACAATAGATCTAAAAATTTGCAATTCAAGTTGTACATGTGAAAAAATCACTTTATTGTTTCAGTTTAACCATTGAAGCATCAAGTCTCTTAATCGAGCAGGACTTAAAAGTATTCTACAATTGAGATAAATCCCAAGGAGTATCAAAAATTTTGATCATACAAAGTAGCATTGGATATGCCCGATACCTATTGACATGCCAAGTGAGTGTTTGATCAAGGATGGTAGCATTAGATTCCAGATACTAAGTGACAAACTATCTTTTAAATCCTCTAACAAGGTCACACCTAACAGTGTGTTTGTAACCTTT
>MU225742.1:714260-735892 GCA_018584345.1 Thuja plicata | reverse complement strand
CCAGATACTAAGTGACAAACTATCTTTTAAATCCTCTAACAAGGTCACACCTAACAGTGTGTTTGTAACCTTTAACAGGGTTGGCTCTTAACCAAGCTCACTTCAGAAGAGTGAAAATTTGGGGTACTGGCCCCAGTGGTTTTTCCCTTAATAGGGTTTCCACATTAAAAATCTATGTGGTATGTGTTTATGTTTCATTAATTTATTGTTTTGTATTTCACATGAAGTTATTCTAGATTGATCGGTATACTCTAGTTATTTACTATGTTTCAGTAAATAGTAAGACTGCTTATCGGTAAACATACAGAATAAGGTTTTGCAAAGCATTCTGACAAGTAGTAATTTGATATAAGTATTTCAAGGCATTCATCTTGTAGGACTGAGTATAACTAGAGGCTTTAAAGTGGTAATAAGTTTTAAGGGTTGATTTAAGGATTAATTTTTGAGGCCACTAATTCACCCCCCCTCTCAGTTATTACTAAAAATTGGTATTAGATCTTGTGTGATTAGAAGGAAGGTTTCAAGACCTAAGCTAAAGATCACAAGATGAACAGATGAGATGTGCCCAAATTGAATAAAGACAACTTTGCTTCATGGCAAAGAAGAATAAGCCTCCACTTATCAGGCATTGGAAATGATGTTACTCAATACTTAGATACTGAATATGTGTTTCCCACAGGAGAACCCATAGGTTTAAAAATGAGAGAGAAGCATGAGCACAACTGCATGACGATAGAACTTGCTTCCTCACTCTCCAATGCTAAATTTGAAGATGTCAAAACCTAAAAAACTGCAAAGCAGATGTGGGACAAATTGATGCTTGTACATGGTGGTGATAAAAATGTTCTGAGAGCCAAGGAAGAAAGCCTTAGAGGAAAGTTTTATGATCTCAAAATGAAAGAAGGTGAAAACATCACACAATACAACACAAGAATCAAAGTGGTAGTCAATTCTATCCTAGGATTTGGAGGTGTACTAGAAGAAGATATGATGGTAAGTAAATTTCTAAGAACCTTACTGCCTACTTATGCTATTAGAGTATCTACCATACAAGAAATGAGAGTAGTAGAAAATAGCAATGTTACTCTAGATAGTTTGATTGGAAGACTGATTTCATTTGAGATGAACAACTTTGATAATAGTGTCTTAACAAACATAGAGTCTGGATTCAAATATTCTTTGAGAATAATTAAATCAATTCATAAACACACTATGAGAAAAGATAGTGATAGTGAAAGTGAAGAAGAATATCTTGATTAAATTGTAGCACTTATGGCTAGAAAAATGTAAAGAGGTAAAGGTAAATACAAAGGTAAATTAGCACTTGTTTGTTTTAATTGTTAAAGAGATTGGACACTTTGCTGCAAGATGCCCTAACATAAGAAAAGATGACAGAAGTAATGACAGGTCATTTGAAAAGAAGTTTGACAGAGGAGATTACAGAAGCAACCGACAATCAGAAAGAAGATATACCTGAGAGTACAAGGACAAAGAAAAATGGGCCATTTACCTAGCTCAATGCAAAGAAGAAGAAACTGACACCGAATCTAATGAGGACATCGAGATGGTATTTATGGTAGTAAAAAATGATTTAGATGATGATGAAGAAAGGTATGTAGAAACTGCACTCATATCTAAGGTTTGTAAAAATGATGTTTGGATCATAGATAGTGGCTACACTCATCATATGACCGGTGACAAACAAAAGTTTAAGACTTTTGAATACTACAATGGTGGTTCAGTAAGAATGGGTAATGATACACCTTGTCCAGTTGAAGGTAGAGGAAATATAATGTTGAATAACATGATAAAATGTGAAAAATTTTATTGGGTGAAATGATTGAATTATAATCTATTGAGTTTTTCTCAATTGAATAATTTAGGTCACATGGTAGCATTTAAAAACAAGAAGACAAAGATCTTCAATGAATCAGGAAATTTGATTGGTACCGGTGAGCAGACAAAAGGTAACTTATGTTAGAATAGTCCCAAAGGATAACTGAGAGGGGGGGTGAATCAGTTATCAACTAATTAAATTTTTTTCTTATTTTTAATTCTAGAATACAATAAAGTAAATGCACATTCAGATAACACAATAGAAAACACCACAATTTGGTTACGGGGAAACCAAATGGTAAAAACCCTGGTGGTAATTAACACCCACAATGAACTATACTTGTTTATAATAATCCCTGCTAGAAGATCTTGCAACCCTATTAGGATTTGTTCTTTACAATGCAATAAGTATAGTGACATGGTTAAGGGTCTGACCCTGTTAGGAGTCTTTTACAAATAACCCTGTTAAGGGTGAGGACTCACTGTCCAAAATCTCACTGCTTCAATGGTGAAGGCTACAACCTTCTGTAAAATAGATATGCACTATCTCTAATGATGAACTGTAGAGTAGACCTGCTATCTTGATCAGTTCCAATGTATTGTAATCTTTCACTTCTTCTTCACATAGATCCTTGATGAATGAAACACAACTGATATTCTTCTCTATACTTTTTTTGTCTCTTATCTTCTCATTCACACTTAGCGTTCCACAAATGAACTACTATATGTATCTTCCTCAAAGTATGAGATCATGGGACCTATTAGGAAACTCTTCATAACATCCTTGTCAGCTTAACCAACCACACAAGCATAATTACAACTACACAATATAAACTAAATAGATGTGATGCTTCACTAAGTCAGCCTCACCAAATTAACTCTAACATTACAATCTTGTTGAAACACGTTTGGTGCCTTTAGATAACTATCTTCAACTCATAATTAAACTCAAATATACACATGTGTATCCCGAAGATAGATGCAACTTAAGAACCAATGCAATATGTCATCTCTATACAGACAAACTCTAGAAACTATATCTGCCATCAACATAATTACAAAACACAACTGAAACTTCATATCTGAGTCTGCGTGTATGAACAAAAAATAAAAAACATGTCTACAACATGAATATAACTACACAAGGCTTGATAAAATTATTCTAATATGTACATATAGAAGACTAATGTATATTATATGTTGTCATCAATGACAAACATACAATCAACTAGCTGCCAGAAGTAAATCTCCAACAATCTCCCCCTTTGACATTGATGGCAACATATGATATTAAAAACATCTTCAGCACATGGTGTCTTCTTTCTTTTTACAATATTCTCAATATCCTCATCAAAGATTCCTCTACACTATTGTAGCTCCTCTATCTATGTTTATACTCCCCTAGAGTATATGCTCCCCTTTACTATATACTCCCCCTTTGACATCAATGGCAAAGGGCACCATAAACAATTAGGCACAGGTACTACTCCAGAAGTAGAGTAGTCAAGCATTCATCAGTCACTATGGAATGATGTTCTTGCTGCTTTATCTAATCAGACTCAGGAGAGGGAATTACTCCCAAATTCTCCCTGAGATACTCAAAAGTATATTTTGATAAAGGCTTTGTGAAAATATCTGCCAACTGTTCTTTGGTGCTCACATAGTCTAATTTTACTTCATTATCCGCAACTTTTTCTCTAAGAAAATGGTATTTAATCTTAATGTGCTTTGTCTTTGCATGCATCACAAAGTTCTTGGACATGTTGATAGTACTGGTGTTATCACAGTGAATAAAAATAGGATAATCAACCTGTATACCAAAATATTTAACCATCTACTTGATCCAAACCATTGTTGAACAATTCAATGTTGTTGCAACATATTCAGCTTCTGTTGTTGACTGAGAGATACAATTCTTCTTCTTTCTTACCCAAGAAACCCACCTATCTCCAAGAAATACTGCTCCTCTAGAAGTACTCTTCCTATCATCAATACAACCTGCCCAATGTGCATCTGTATACACATGAATTTGTACATTCTCTGATTTAGGATACCATAAACCATAGTCTATAGTTCCCTTTAGATATTTGAATATTCTCTTTATTTCCATTAGGTGATTCTATTTTGGTTCTACTATAAATCTACCAATAATGCCAACTGTATTAGATATGTCTGGTCTAGATTTAGTAAGATATATAAGTTTTCCAATCATAGATTTATACAATGTCTTATCAACTACTGCGGAATCATCTTCTTTAGAAAGCTTGCTTGCTATTATCATAGGAGTGCATACTGGCTTATAGTCTTCCATCTTGAAATTCTTCAATATTTCCTTCATATATTTGGACTGATTTATAAATATTCCTTTATCTATCTTATTTATATTTAATCCCAAAAAATATTTTATAGGGCCAATCATGCTCATTTCAAATTCATTCTACATTTCTTTTGCAAATTCTACACTAAGCTTGTCATTACCTCCAAAGATAATGTCATCAACAAATATGGCAACAAGTAATAATATTTTAGGTGTCTCTCTTATGAATAGGTTACAATCTGCTGCTCCTTTCTTAAATCTAATCTTGGTAAGATAACCATCTAGTCTCTCATACCAAGCTCTTGGGGCCCATTTAAGTCTATAGAGTGCTTTCTTCAATCTGCATAACATGTCTGGTTTATCTGATAGATTAAATCCTTCAGGATGTTCTATGTAGACCTCTTCCTTCAAGTCACCATTTAGAAAGGCCGATTTGACATCCATTTGATATACTTTGAAGTCTTTGAATGTTGCATAGGCCAAGAATAACTTAATGGCTTCTAATCTTCTCACCAAGGCAAATGTGTCAATGTAATCTATCCCTTCCCTCTGTGCATATCCTTTACACACTAGTCTTACTTTGTTTTTGACCATTGTACCATCTTCATTCATCTTGTTCCTGAATACCCACTTTGTTCCAATCATATTTTTGTCACTAGGTATAGGAACCAATTCCCATGTGTCATTTTTTATTATTTGATCTAATTCTTCTTCCATTGGTTTCTGCCAATCAGAATCCTTGCAAGCATCTTTAACATTTAAAGGTTCAATCTATGAAAGTAAACATACCTCTTCATCCACTGTTAAACTTTTTTCTTTTGATCTAGTCAAAACACTGCTACTCTAATCTCCAATGATATCATCTTTTGAATGATACCTAGATGTGAATTTTGAAACTTTTGGTGTGACATCCTCAACTATAATCTGTGATACTTCTTTGCTTGATTCAAGTTCATTACATGATACATCAATGCAATCAAACATTTCTTCAATAATAGTGTCTTTACTATTAGGCCAAGGTTCATCCTCAATCATTGGTGCATATTCATAGTACCTCTCTTGAACCATGAAATTCTCATCAATCTTTACATGAGTACTTTCAATTATCTTCTTTAATCTTAAATTGAAGCATCTATATGCTTTGATTTTAGTATAATAACCAAGGAAAACACCTTCATCACTTCTAGCATCAAACTGGCCAACACCATCTTCTCTCTTGATGTAGCACTTGCTGCCAAAGATTCTAAAGTATTTTACTATAGGTATATTACCAAACCAAAGTTCATAAGGTGTCTTATATGTGCCTAGTCTTAGTTGTGTTCTATTGATAGTATAGACTGCTGTATTGACTTCATCTCTCCAATAGGTGTGCACAAATTTTCCTTCAATCATCATAGTGCACGCTGTATCAAGTATGATCTTGTTCCTTTTTTCTGCAATCCCATTCAACTGAGGGGTTATGGGTGCACTCAATTGTATTTTGGTTCCATGTTCTTCACAGTAGTCATAAAACTGGTCAAAGGTGAATTCTTCTCCTCTATCTGATCTTAGACATTTTAGTTTTAATCCAGATTCATTCTCAACTTTGGCTTTGAATATTTTGAACTTCTCAAAGGCTTCAGACTTCTCCTTTAAGAACGCAACACACATCATCCTTGAAAAATCATCAACAAACAAAATGAAATACCTTTCTCCATAGTATGATCTAGTTTGAGTAGGACCACATAAATTTATATGCACTAGGTCAAACTTGTTTTCAGCTGAGTTATGCTTGCTTCTGAAAGAGCTCCTTACATGCTTTCCCATAACACATTCCCTGCACATTGTGTCAAATGGTTTTTCAATACTTGGAAGGTCTCTAACTACCTTGACATTGCTTATCTTTACTATATTGTCAAAATTGACATGACATAGTCTCTTGTGCCATAACCAACTGTCATCCACTTTTACAACAAAACAACTTACATCTGAATTGAGCTAAAAAACATTACCTTTTGTCTTTGAGCCTGATGCAATCATGTCTCCTTTTCTTCTAACAATGCATTTGTTGTCTTTGAACTCCATATGCTAACCTTTGTCAAGTATATGTCCAACACTTAGTAAATTATGATGTAATCCATCAACATACAGAACATCATTTGTCTTATTCTTTCCATCCAGGGTGATAGATCCTCTGCCTATGATAGGTTTGGGAGTGTTATCTCCAAATCTAACCATACCACCTTTGTACTTGTCTAGTTGAAAAAATCTATCTTTATCACCTATCATGTGATGAGAGTATCTGATGTCAATGATCCAATCAGTTCTGATGTCTATTTTGGAAAATAGGGCTAACTCCTATACTTCCTTTTCATCTTCAATGTCCATTTCCTCAAGCAATTTTTCCATGTATTTAAGGGAAATGAATCTAATTTCATCTTCTCCTAAATCTTCATCAGTTACACCTTCTTTAGCATGATAGCATTCCTTTCTATATTTTGGTTTATAATCAGATCTAAATTTCTTTACTCTTGTAAAAATTGCATGGTTTCATCTAGAATATTGCTCTTGTTCTCATATTCTGCTGTTAAAGTAGTCATCATCTCTTCCATTATGTCTTCTTCTGATATTTCTCCACCATTGTTTCTGATTCCAGAAACTACTTCATTTATCCTCTAATTGTAGGCTCTGATGTTCTCTTCAGGTAACATCTCAAGATTGTTGTATTTCTTTTTCCATGTCTTCATGCGCACATTCTTTTCTTGGATATCTCCTTCAAACATGTCTTCTAAATACTTCCATATTGTGTATGCCTTGTCCACTTTCTTGATCTGAGAGAATTCACTATCAGATAGTGCACTTATAAGGGCTTATTTGGCAACTGCATTAGTTGTGAATGTATCCTTTTGTTTACTAGTAGCATCATCTCTTGAGAGATATTTTAGAGAGGGAATAACAACTTCTTGTGTGGCTATGTCAAAGATGTCAAAACCAATACACTGTAGATGTGTAATCATTTTGTTCTTCCAATCCTGATAATTCTCGCCATCAAACTTAGGACTCTCTTTTCTGAAGTATGCCATCTGATCTACCTTAAGCTGTTAGGCTTTCTCTTCAAGGCACTTGGCTCTGATACCAATTATTAGAATAGTCCCAAAGGATAACTGAGAGGGGGGATGAATTATTTATCAGCTAATTAAATTCTTTTCTTCTTTTTTATTTCTAAAATACAATAAAGTAAATGCACATTCAGATAGCACAATAGACAACACCACAATTTGGTTACGGAGAAACCAAATGGTAAAAACCTCGGTGGGAATTAATATCCACAATGAACTATAATTGTTTATAATAGTCCCTGTTAGAAGATATTGCAACCCTGTTAGGAGTTTTTATTTATAATGCAATAAGTATAGTGACTTGGTTAAGGGTCTGACCCTGTTAGGAGTCTTTTACAAATAACCCTGTTAAGGGTGAGGACTCACTGTCCAAAAGCTCACTGCTTCAATTGTGAAGGCTACAATCTTCTATAGAATAGATATGCACTATATCTGACGATGAACTATAGATTAGACTTGATATCTTTATCAGTTCCAATGTATTGTAATCTTTCACTTCTTCTTCACATAGATCCTTGATGAATAAAATACAACTGATATTCTGCTATGTACTTTTTCTATCTCTTATCTTCTCATTCACACTTAGTATTCCACAAATGAACTACTATGAGTATCTTCCTCAAAGTATGAGATCATGGGACTTGTTAGAAAACTCTTCATAATGTCCTTGTCAGTTTAACTAACCATGCAAGAATAATTACAACCGTGCAATATAAACTGAATAGATGCAACGTTTCACTAAGTTGGCCTCACCAAATTAACTCTAACATTGCAATTTTGTTGAAATATGTTTGGCGCCTTTAGATAACTATCTTAAACTCAAATATAAACACACATATCCTGAAGATAGGTGCAACTCAAGAACCAATGCAATACGTCAGCTCTGTACAGACAAACTCCAGAAACTGTATCTGTCATTAACAGAATTACACAACCCAACTGAAACTTCATATATGAGTCTCCGTGTATGAAAAAAACATAAAAAACATGTCTACAACATCAATATAACCATGCAAGGCTTGAAAAAATCATTCTAATAAGTACATATAGAACACTACTATATATTATATGTTGTCATCAATGACAAACATACAATCAACTAGCTGCCAGAAGTAAATCTCCAACAACTTATTCTATTTGAATGATATTGACACCACTTGCTTAATGGCTAGAAATGAAGACATATGGTTGTGGCACAAAAGATTGTGTCATGTGAAATTTGACAACATGATAAAGATAAGTAAAAAGAGAAATGTTAGAGGTTTATCGATGATGACTAAACCCGACAATATCATGTGCAAAAATTGTCAAAAAGGTAAGATGACAAAGTCTACTTTCAAAAGAAAAACCCATACATCTGATGCCATTCTAGAATTAGTACATACTTATTTATGTGGACCCATGAGGACAAAGAGTTATTATGGTGATAGATAGTTTATTCTCTTTGTTGATGATTACTCTAGAATGATGACAGTAATGTTTCTAAAAGATAAATCTGAAGCATTCAAGATGTTCAAATGGTACAAAGCAATGGTTGAGAAACAAAGTGGTAAGGAATTGAAATGATTAAGGTTAGATAGAGGAGGGGAATTTATTTTATATGAATTCACTAAATTTTGTCATGAGCATAGAATCAAAAGACAAGTCTCTACACCGAGAACACCACATCAAAATGGAATTGCTGAAAGAAGGAACATATCCATAGATGATTGTGCAAGGACACTGATGATAGAGAATGGCATCACCCAAATATTTTGGAGAGAAGCTGTCAGTACTGTTGTTTACACATTGAATAGAGTACAATAGAAGAAAGACACAAAGAAGACACATTATGAGCTATGGTATGGTTACACACCCAATGTAAGTTACTTCAAAATATTTGGCAGTCAATGTTGTATCTTAAAAAATGATAGAAATGGAAATCTTGAATCCAAGAGTGATGAAGGAATCTTTATAGGGTATTCCACCAAAAGCAAGGATTATAAATGTCTCAATAAATCCTCTAACAAAATTGTTGAAAGTGCAAATGTAAAGATAGATGAATTTTCAGAGAAGAATGAAAAGGAAAGCACAAAACAACCAAAGGACTACAACAGGTTTGTTTAAAATGAAGAACCTAACACTCTACCTGACCAAGAATTTTGAACTCTTGAGAAATAGATCATTGCACCCGAGCATCAGGCTGCAAATACCAATAATCAGGATATTGGTCAAGATGATGTACCAAGTGATGGAGAACAGAATGTAGGAAAAATGATGATCAAGCTGATAGACAAAGAGATGAACTTGTACTTGCCAAATTTTTTAGAAGGAACCATCCACAAAACCAGATCATTGGAGACAAAAATCCTGGTATGAGAACCATAAGTAAGTCTCTAAACACAAGATGTCTAATTTGTGATTTTGAGGCAAAATCTGTCAATACTGCACTTGATAATGATGAATGAATAAGTGCTATGAATGAAGAAATTGAGCAGATAGAGAAAAATAAGACATGGACACTTGTACCAAGACCAAATGACAAGAATGTTATCGGTACAAAATGGATATTTAGGAATAAAATGAATGAGAATGGAGAAGTCACTAGAAACAAACTAAGACTAGTATGCAAGGGGTATGCACAAGAAGAAGGGATTGACTATGGAGAGACCTTTGCACCCATTTCTAGGCTAGAAGGAGTGAGAATATTACTTTCTTATACTGCATATAAAGGCTTTAAGGTATACAAAATGGATGTCAAGTCAGCATTCTTGAATGGAATACTTGAGGAAGAGGTATACATTGAGCAACCAGAAGGTTTTGTTGATCCAGACAAGAGGGACATGGTATGTAGACTACACAAAGCCTTGTATGGATTGAAACAAGGACCCTGAGCTTGGTATGAAAAACTTCATTCCTATCTCATAAGTATTGGATTTGTAAGGACTAGAGAAAACAATAATCTTTATTTGAAGGAAGATATTGATGCTAACATTTTGATTGTTGAGATATTTGTTAATGACATCATATTTGGAGGCAATGATATGCTATGAAAATCATTTTAAAATGAAATGATCAAAGAGTTTGAGATGTCTATGTTTGGAGAGATCAAGTTCTTTCATGGTCTACAGATCATGCAACAAGATGAAGGTATTTTCATTACTCAATCCAAATACATCAAAGAAGTGCTGAAAATATTCAAGATGGAAGAGTCCAAACCAGTTGGAACACTGATGGAAATTGGATGTAAGCTGACAAAAGAGGATAGATCATCATAGGTAAATCAGAATTTGTACAGATTAATGATTGGAAAACTCATGTATGTTGTACATACTAGACCAGATATTGCACATGCAGTAGGAATAGTTGCTGACTTTTTTGCTAATATCAGGGAATCACATATGACTACTGTGAAAAGAATCCTAAGACATCTGAAGAATACCAAGGAATATGGCTTATGGTTTAGAAGAGAAGGAAAATTTGAACTTAAGGTCTTTACTGACGCTGATTGGGCTAGAAATATTCATGACCAGAAGAGAACAACTAGAGGAGAATTCTTTATGGGTGACAAACTTGTCACATGGATAAGAAAGAAGCAAGGATGCATCTCTCAATCTACTGCAGAAGCAACATATGTTGCTGCTATTGAAAACTGCTCAAATATTGCATGGATCAAACAGTTACTGTAAGGTATGCATATCAAAATTCTTGAATTGGTAATTGTCTATTGTGATAATACTATTACAATAAACATTTCCAAGAATCCAATCATGCATGCTAAAACAAAGCATATTTCCATCAAGTATCATTACTTAAGAGAACAAGTTCAAGAAAAGGAGGTGATACTTGAGTATGTGTAATCAAAGGAACAATCAGCCGATATATTCATAGAGCCACTGCCCAAGGATGCATTTGAGTACTTGAGAAAGAGACTAGGGGTCAGACCCTTGTCTACTAGTCAGTAAAATGACTAAAAGGACGCATCAACCTACATATTATATGAATATCATTCATGTTGATGCAAGCACAAAGATGAAATTCAAAGATACATCTATAGACAACAAGGTATTTATCTACTCTGAGCACCAGAGTTGTTATATTGCTGATGGATTGAGAAATTCAAGCAACATATTATGGATAAAAAGGATTTGTTTTTAGATTACTGTCAAAATATTTGTTTGGCATTGCTATGAAAGGGAGAGATTATATCCATTATACATCAAGGAGATATTGTAACATCAGGGAGAGATCATACCCAAAGGGAGAGATGTAACCAAAAAGGGAGAGTACATACAAACGGAGAGATTGTTGACAAGACATCAAAAGAAAAGAGAACAGTCAAAGGGAGAGAGTTTGACACAGAAGGAGAACACATCACATCAAAGGGAAAAACTGTTAGAATAGTCCAAAAGGATAAATGAGAGGTGGGGGGGGTGAATTAGTTATCCTCTAATTAAATTGTTTTCTTCTTTTTAATTACAGAATATAATAAAGTAAATGCACATTTAGATAACACAATAGACAACACCACAATTTGATTACGGGGAAACCAAATGGTAAAAACCCTGGTGGGAATTAACACCCACAATGAACTATACTTGTTTATAATAATCCCTGTTAGAAGATCTTGACACCCTATCAGGAGTTGTTCTTTACAATGCAATAAGTATAGTGACCTGGTTAAGGGTCTGACCCTATTAAAAGTCTTTTACAAATAACCCTGTTAAGGGTGAGGACTCACTGTCCAAAAGCTCACTGCTTCAATGGTGAAGGCTACAACCTTTGGTAGAAAATATATGCACTATATCTGATGATGAACTATAGAGTAGACCTACTATCTTGATCAGTTCCAATGTATTGTAATCTTTCACTTCTTCTTCACATAGATCCTTGATGAATGAAACACAACTGATATTCTGCTCTATACTTTTTCTGTCTCTTATCTTCTCATTCACACTTAGCATTTCACAAATGAACTACTATAAGTATCTTCCTCAAAGTATGAGATCATGGGACCTATTAGGAAAATCTTCATAAAATCTTTGTTAGCTTAACTAATCATGCAAGCATAATTACAACCATATAATATAAACTGAATAGATGCGATGCTTCACAAAGTTGGCCTCACCGATTTAACTCTAACATTGCAATGTTGTTGAAACACATTTGGCACCTTTAGATAACTATCTTCAACTCATAACTAAACTTGAATATACTCACGCATATCCTGAAGGTAGGCACAACTCAAGAACCAATGCAATACGTCAGCTTTGTACAGACAAACTCCAGAAACTATAACTATCATTAACATAATTACACAACACAACTAAAACCTCATATCTGAGTCTGCATGTATGAATAAAACATAAACAACATTTCTACAACATGAATATAACCGCACAAGGCTTAATAGCATCATTTTGATAGGTACATACAGAACACTACTATATATTATATGTTGTCATCAATGACAAACATACAATCAACTAGCTGTCAAAAGTAAATCTCCAATAATCTCCCCCTTTGACATTGATGGAAACATATGATATTAAAAACATCTTTAGCACATGGTGTCTTCTTTCTTTTTACAATCTTCTCAATATCCTCATCAAATATTCCTCTACATTGTTGTAGCTCCTTTGTCTATGTTTATACTCCCCCAGAGTATATGCTCCCCCTTACTATATACTCCCCCTTTGAAATCAATGGCAAAGGGGGCCATAAACAATTAGAAATAGGTACTACTCCAAAAGTAGAGTAGTCAACCATTCACCAATCACTATGGACTGATGCACTTGGTGCTTTATCTAATCAGACTCAGGAGAGCGAATTACTCCTAGCTTCTCCCTGAGATACTCAAAAGTGTCTTTTGATAAAGGCTTTGTGAAAATATCTGCCAACTATTCTTTGGTGCTCACATAGTCTAATTTTACTTCATTATCTGCAACATTTTCTCTAAGAAAATGGTATTTGATCTCAATGTGTTTTGTCTTTGCGTGCATTACAAGATTCTTGCACATGTTTATCGTACTAGTGTTATCACAGTAAATAAAAATAGGATAATCAACCTGTATACCAAAATCTTTAACCATCTGCTTTATCCAAACCGTTGTTGAACAATTTAATGTTGCTGCAACATATTCAGCTTCTGCTATTGACTGAGAGATACAATTCTTCTTCTTGCTTACCCAAGAAACCAACCTATCTCCAAGAAATACTTCTCCTCCAGAAGTAATCTTCCTATCATCAATACAACCTGCCCAATCTGCATCTGTATACACATGAATTTGTACATTCTCTGATTTAGGATACCATAAACCATTGTCTATATTTCCCTTTAGATATCTGAATATTCTCTTTATTTCCATTAGGTGATTATGTTTTGGTTCAGATGCAGATCTACCAACAATGCCAACTTTATTAGATATGTCTGGTCTAGATTGAGTAAGATATATAAGTTTTCTAATCATAGACTTGTACAATGTCTTTTCAACTGCTACAAAATCATCTTCTTTAGAAAGCTTACTTCCTGTTATCATAGGAGTGCATACTGGCTTATAGTCTTCCATCTTGAAAGTCTTCAATATTTCCTTCACATATTTGGACTGATTTATGAATATTCCTGTATCTATTTGCTTTCCATTCAATCCCAAAAAATATTTTACAGGACCAATCATGCTCATTTCAAATTCATTCTGCATTTCTTTTGCAAATTCTGCACTAAGCTTGTCATTACCTCCAAATATAATGTCATCAACAAATATGGCAACAAGTAATAATCCATTAGGTGTCTCTCTTATGAATAGGTTACAATTTTCTGCTCCTTTCTTAAATCCAATCTTGGTAATATAACCATCTAGTCTCTCATACCAAGCTCTTGGGGCCTGTTTAAGTCCATAGAGTGATTTCTTCAATTTGCATACCATGTCTGGTTTATCTGATAGATTAAATCCTTCAGGTTGTTCTATGTAGAATTCTTCCTTCAAGTCACCATTCAGAAAGGCTGATTTGACATCCATTTGATATACTTTGAAGTCTTTGAATGTTGTATAGGCCAAGAATAACTTAATGGCTTCTAGTCCTCTCACAGGGGAAAATGTGTCAGTGTAATCTATCCCTTCCCTCTATGCATATCCTTTACACACTATTCTTGCTTTGTTTCTGACCATTGTACCATCTTCATTCATCTTGTTCTTGAATACCCACTTTGTTCCAATCATATTTTTGTCACTAGGTCTAGGAACCAATTCCCATGTATCATTTTTGATTATTTGATCTAATTCTTCTTCCATTGCTTTATGCCAATCAAAATCCTTGCATGCATGTTTAACACTTAAAGGTTTAATCTATGAAAGTAAACATACCTCTTCATCCACTGTTAAACTTTTTTCTTTAGATCTAGCCAAAACACTGCTGCTTTGATCTCCAATGATATCATCTTTTGAATGATACCTAGATGTGAATTTTGAAACTTTTGGTGTGACATCCTCATCTGTCATCAATGATACTTCTTTTCTTGATTTAGGTTCATTACATGATACATAAATGCAATCAAACATTTCTTCAATAACAGTGTCTTTATTGTTAGGCCTAGGTTGATCCTCAATCATAGGTGCATATTCATAGTACCTCTCTTCAACCATGAATTTCTCATCAATCTTTACATGAGTAATTTCAATTATCTTCTTTAATCTTAAATTGAAACATTTGTATGCTTTTCTTTTAGTATAATAACCAAGGAAAATACCTTCATCGCTTCTAGCAGCTAACTTGCCAACACCATCATCTCTCTTGATGTAGCACTTGCTGCCAAAAATTCTGAAGTATTTTACTATAGGTACATTACCAAACCAAAGTTCATAAGGTGTCTTATTTGCATCTGGTCTTAGTTGTGTTTTGTTGATAGTATAGACTCTTGTATTGACTACATCTCTCCAATAGGTATGTGCAACTTTTCCTTCAATCATCATAGTGTGCGTTGTATCAAGTATGACCCTATTCCTTCTTTCTGCTATCCTATTCTACTTAGGGGTTCAGGGTACACTCAAATATCTTTTGATTCCATGTTCTTCACAGTAGTCATAAAATTGGTCAGAGGTGAATTCTCCTCCTCTATCTAATATTAGACAGTTTAGTTTTAATCCAAATTCATTCTCAACATTGGCTTTGAATATTTTGAACTTCTCAAAGGATTTAGACTTCTCCTTTAAGAACACAACCCACATCATCCTTGAAAAATCATCAACAAACAAAATTAAATACCTTTCTCCGTAGTATGATCTATTTTGAGTAGGACCACATAAATCTGTATGCACTAGGTCTGACTTGTTTTCAGCTGAGTTTTGCTTTCTTCTGAAAGAGCTCCTTACATGCTTTCCCATAACACATTGTTTAAACTGGTCTTACAATACTTGGAAGGTCTCTAACTGCCTTTAAATTTCTTATCTTTACTATATTATCAAAATTGATATGACAGAGTCTCTTGTGCCATAACCAACTATCATCTACTTTTGCAACAAAACAACTTACATATGAATTGAGCTAAAAAACATTACCCTTTTTCTGAGCCTGATGCAACCATGTCTCCTTATTTTTTGCTAATGATGCATTTGTTGTCTTTGAATTCCAAATGATAACCTTTGTCGAGTAGCTATCCAGCACTTAGTAAATTGTGATGTAATCCATCAACATACAGAATATCATCTGTCTTATTGTTTCCATCTAGGGTGATAGATCCTCTACCTATGGTAGGTTTGGGAGTGTTATCTCCAAATCTAACCATACCACCTTTGTACTTGTCTAGATGAACAAATCTATCTTTATCACCTATCATGTGGTGAGAGCATCCTCTATCACTGATCCAATCAGTTCTGATGTCTGCTTTGGAAATTAGGGCTAACTCATGTGCTTCCTTTTCATCTTCAATGTCCATTTCCTCAAGCAATTTTTCCATGTCTTTAAGGGAAACGAATCCAATTTTATTTTCTCCTGGGTCTTCATCAGTTACACCTTCTTCAGCATGATAGCATTCCCTTCTATATTTTGGTTTATAATCAGATCTGAATATCTTTACTCTTGTAGGACACTTGCAGGCAAAGTGACTGATCTTGTTGCATGAAAAACATTTGAATGACAAATCTCATTCATATTTTCCTTTGCTTTTTCTTTCCTTCTTAGAAATCATAGAAATGATTTCTTCTAGTTCTTCATCAACTTCTTCTTTCTCTTTATTGTTAGAGATGTGTATATGTTTCTTACCATGAACTGAGGCTTTGAAGGTTGTTTCACTTTTGGGTTCAGTCTTCAATCTTGATATCTCAAATGCAGAGATTTTACTGATCAAAGTCTCTCTCTTGAAGTCTTGTGAAAATTGCATGGTTTCATCTAGAATATTGATCTTTCTCTCATAGTATTCTATTAAAGTAGTCATTAGCTTGTCCATTATATTTTCTTTTGATATTTCTCCACCATTGTTTCTGATTCCAGAAACTGCTTCATTTATCCTCTGATTGTAGGCTCTAATGTTCTCTTCAGGTAACATCTCAAGATTGTTGTATTTATTTTTCCATGTCTTCCTGTGTGCATTCTTTGCTTGGATATCTCCTTCAAACATGTCTTCTAAATACTTCCATATTGTGTATGCCTTGTCTACTTTCTTGATCTCAGAGAATTCATTGTTAGTTAGTTCACTTATAAGGGCTTCTTTGGCAACTGCATTAGCTGTGAATGTATCCTTTTATTTACTAGTAGCATCATCTCTTGAGAGGTCTTTTAGAGAGGAAATAACAACTTTTTGTGTGGCTATCTCAAAGATGTCAAAACCAACACACTGTATATGTGTTATCATTTTGTTCTTCCAATCTAGATAATTAGGACTCTCTTTTCTAAAGTATGCCATCTGATCTACCTTAAGCTGTTAGGCTTTCTCTTCAAGGCACTTGTCTCTGATACAAATTGTTAGAATAGTCTCAAAGGATAGCTTAGAGGGGGGGGGTGAATCAGTTATCAGCTAATTAAATTCTTTTCTTCTTTTTAATTCCATAATACAATAAAGTAAATGCACATCCAGATAACACAATAGACAACACCACAATTTGGTTACGGGAAAACCAAATGGTAAAAACCTCGGTGGGAATTAACACCCACAATGAACTATACTTGTTTATAATAGTCCATGTTAGAAGATCTTGCAACCCTGTTAAGAGTTGTTCTTTACAATGCAATAAGTATAGTGACCTAGTTAAGGGTCTGACCCTGTTAGAAGTCTTTTACAAATAACCCTGTTAAGGGTGAGGACTCACTGTCCAAAAGCTCACTACTTCAATGGTGAAGGCTACAACCTTCTATAGAACAGATATGCACTATATCTAATGATGAACTATAGAGTAGACCTACTATCTTGATCAGTTCTAATGTATTTTAATCTTTCACTTCTTCTTCACATAGATCCTTGATGAATGAAACACAACTGATATTTGGCTCTGTACTTTTTCTGTCTCTTATCTTCTCATTCACACTTAGCATTTCACAAATGAACTACTATAAGTATCTTCCTCAAAGTATGAGATCATGGGACCTGTTAGGAAAATATTCATAACATCTTTGTCAGCTTAAATAATCATGCAAGCATAATTACAACAACCCAATATAAACTGAATAGACGCGATGCTTCACAAAGTCGGCCTCAGCAAATTAACTCTAACATTGCAATATTGTTAAAACACATTTGGCACCTTCAGATAACTATCTTCAACTCATAACTAAACTTGAATATACACACACATATCCCGAAGATAGGTGCAACTCAAGAACCAATGCAATATGTCAGCTCTGTACAGACAAACTCCAGAAACTGTAACTGTCATTAACATAATTACACAACACAACTGAAACTTCATATCTGAGTCTGCATGTATGAAAAAAACATAAACAAAATGTCTACAACATGATTATAACCATGAAAGGCTTAATAGAATCATTATGATAAGTACATATAGAACACTATTGTATATTATATATTTTCATCAATGACAAACATACAATCAACTAGCTGTCAGAAGTAAATCTCCAACAAAAGGATTCTACATCTATCCTGTAAAGGGATTGAAGACAAAAAGAGAGCTGAAAGAAATAAATATAAGCTTATAAGAGCTTACCGAGGACCATATATTTGTATTGGTTATAGTACATAAGATTGGTAGTTTGATGAAATTCAACTGTTATATATCATATTGTATTAGTGATAATATAGTGTGATAATGTAGTGTGTTGCCATCAATGCCAAAGGGAGAGATTGATGAACTATAACTGATTGAATGTTTGAAGATATAAAGTTGATGATCATGCAAGGCATTAAATTAGTTAATATATTGTATTTTCATTGATGTCAACTTGATATAATCTGTAAGGTCATGGACATAATTCTAAAGACTTCAAAGAATTGATGAATCAAAGGCTATGCTATTAGTAATGCATATAAGTCAAGTATTCACAAAGTAACTATATTCAACGATGGAGTGCACACTGACGGTTAGAGTAAATGAGAAAAGTTATAGTGTTACCTGATGAGAAAATGCATAACATTACCTATGAGAAAATTCACAGTGTTTCCCGACAAGCAAAGCACAGTGTTGCCCGAGGGATAAAAAAAGGATGGAGATCTCAATGACAAATGAAGTCACACCAACAGAACTGTCAGTTATCACCGACGACTAACTGAAGTATTGACCGAAAGAATAGAGAGTTCAGAAACAAAAAAATGCTTAGCTGTTAAGAGCTAAAAATAGACTTAACTGATACTTATCATTGTTTTAATCGACAAGATAAAGTTGGAGATAAGTGATTAATTTAAAGCTAATTTGTCCAGTTGGCAAGAAGATCTCAACAAGATAAAACTAGAGTTTTGCTTTAAATCTAAGTGCCAAGAAGTGTGGATCACGCTAAGATCAAGAAAGCCAAGAAATGGTGAAATCATGTCTATAAAGAGACAACCTAATTCATTACAAATTTTGGAAAATAAAAGTGAAAAGAGAATAGATGCTGAAGAGATTATGAAGGAGAAGAAAGTCTTCATTCAGACCTGATCAACAAGCCAAGGAAAGAGCTAGATACTGCAGACATCAATGAACAGTGAGAAAACATCATATAGAAGAACAATGTGGAGCAAAGGTATTGAATTGATTATATTGATCAGAGGTAATGCACTTACAATAGATCTGAAAATATGCAATTCAAGTTGTATGTGTGAATAGATCACTTTATAGTTTTAGTTTAACCATTGAAGCATCAAGTCTCTTAACTGAGAAAGACTTAAAATTCTTCTACAATTGAGATACATCCCAAGGAGTATCAAAAAGTTTGATCATACAAAGTAGCATTGGATATGCCCGATACCTATTGACATGCCAAGTGAGTGTTTGATCAAGGATGGTAGCATTAGATACCAGATACTAAGTGACAAACTATCTTTTAAATCCTCTAACAAGGTCACACCTAACTGTGTGTTTGTAACCTTTAATAGGGTTGGCTCTTAATCGAGCTCACTTTAGAAGAGTAAAAATTTGGGGTACCAGTCCCAATGGTTTTTCCCTTAATAGGGTTTTCACGTTAAAAATCCATGTGTTATGTGTTTATGTTTCATTACTTTATTTTTTTTTATTTCACATAAAGTTATTCTGGATTGATCAGTATACTCTAGTTATTTATTGTGTTTCAGTAAATAGTAAGACTGCTTATTGGTAAACATACAGAAGAAGGTTTTGAAAAGAATTCTGACAAGTAGTAATTTGATATAAGTATTTGAAGGCATTCATCTTGTAGGACTGAGTATAACTAGAGGCTTCAAAGTGGTAATAAGTTTTAAGGGTTGATTTAAGGATTAATTTTTTAGGCCACTAATTCACCCCCCCCTCCTCTCAGTTATTACTAACAGTATGCCTTCAAATAAACTTATTGAATAACTACTACTCGGAGTTCACTGTTAATCCTTATTTTTAATGTTTACCGAATAGCAGTCTTTCATTTATCAAAAAATAGTAAATTGCATAGTTTATACCGGTCAATCCATATTAGTTATGTGTAATGCAAAAAACTATACTAATGACTCATAAACACATTGACACATAGATTTTTAATGTGGAAACCCTGTTAAGGGAAAAACCACTTGGGACCGGTAACCCAAAATTTTCACTCTTCTGAAGTGAACTCAGTGAAAAGCCAACCCTGTTAAAGCTTACAAACACACTGTTAGGTGTGACCTTGTTAGAGGATTTAAATAGAATAGTTTGTCACTTGATATCAGGCATCTCTATGCTACCTTCTATGACCAAAACTAGTGTAGTTTGTCAAATGTTATCTGACATCTCATGCTATCTTCATGATCAAACTTTTTGATACTCCTTGGCATGTATCTCAATATAGAAAGGATCTTTATATCATGCTCTGTTAAGAGACTTTCTGAATCAATGGTTAAACTAAAATAGTAAATGATATGTTCACACATACAACTTATATTTTTAGATTTTTTAGATCTATTGTAAGCTCATTTTACCTTTCTGATCAATATGTCTTTTTAATACCTTTGCCACACTTCTTTCTTCTCAGCAATGTTGTGCTTATCTAATACTTAGTGTCCGCAAAAATCTTTAGCTCTTTCCTCAGCTTGATTGATCAGGATTGTATGAAGTTGTTCTTCATTAGTTTCTCTTTAGCATCCTTCTTTTTCATTCACTCCCCTTAATTCATAATGTGTGAGACCTACACTAGACTGTTATAGTTTACTATTTTATTTTCATGCTTTCAGCAGTTTATGCTTTGACATACTTTGACTATCAGCGAGACTTTTCATACTTTTGAGGATCGATGGAATCCTGTGTTATATATTCAGCACCTGATTTTGTAATCAGGGTACTTTTGAGATGTTTTATGTTCTGATTTAGTTCCAGCTTATGTTGATGTTTTATATGGATCTAAATGTATGAATGTAACATGATGAATTTTGGTTTAGGAAACCAATGCTAGGATGTTCCAGTTCTATTGCAATGTGGTTTATATACTTACATATATCGTTGATATTATGTTATGTTTCATATCATGTTGTTTTGGATCTACTGATGTGTGCATTGAGTGTGTAGGAAGAGTTGGCCATGGATCTAAATCGAGGACCCAGTACTGGAACCTATGTATATACCTGTGCTTACCAAGGTCCTGTCTATATAAAGAGACATGGACCTTGTTGTTATGTTTTTATTTTGTGAACGTGGTTTGCATGTATGTCATTAAATTAGTAAATGTTCATGTTATTAAGGCATGTCTAATGTTTTAATTTTATGTGCCAAATTTGGCAAATGTTGTAATTTAATTATGGACATGGCTAGTAAAGGGAAACCAAGGTAAGTCAAGGG
>MU225742.1:660546-703498 GCA_018584345.1 Thuja plicata | reverse complement strand
GTTTTGTTTAAATATCAAATAAATTAAATTATATAAAAGCGCATGGCGCTGTGGGTTTTGTGTTTTTTTTTTTTTTTTAATATTTTAATAAGCTGTCGGGCGGGGAGGGCCGAAGCCCTACCCCAGCCCCCTTCGTACCTGTGGAGGCCGCGTGGGCGCCGCTCCCACTCCATTGTGTACCACAGTGGGTGAACGGCGTCGGCCGTAGCCGGTCATCCACCACTATGGGCCGCAGTGGCGTGGGGTGCGCCGCTCCATCGGCTCCCCACCTTCACGCCACTCCCCTCTCTGCGCCCCCTCCGGTCTATGTTCTTCCACCCGCCATTGGTGGATTGCCGCTCGGCGGCAGATGAAGACTTCCCCCCTGCCTTCTGCGTTTCCCTTTTAAATTTTATTTTTATTATTTTATTGCCGCCGCTATGTAGGGGTCGGCCATGGGGTCGCTTAGGGTTTAAAACCCTCTTCCTTTATTATTTCATTGTGTTTCTCTTTGCATGGTAGAGTTTTAGTTTAGTTGATTTCTTTATTTCTTTTTTATATATATTAAAAGTTTTTAATTTTAATTAAGAAGAATGTTTAAGATTTGATTAAGATATTTTTAAGATTAAAATTCTTTTATTTAAGAATTGGTTAGTTTATATGTATGTATGTTATGGTTGTAGATAAGGTTTATTTTAGATTATTTTATTGATTTCATTTAGTTTTAGTTTTAGTTTAAGATGGGTTATGGTATTTAGAATATTTATTTAATTCAAATGTTTAAGTAAATGTTTTATTTTAAAAGTTATAGCGTATTATGTTATATGTTATTAAAATTAATGTTAGAATATTTTTTTAGTCTTTGATAAAGACATTGGTGACTAGAGATAAATATAAGATTAAAAATTTAAGATCTAATTAGATTATTGATCTAAAATCAAATAATTAATAATTTAGATAACTTTCTTTTATTATTATCGGGGGGTCATATCACCCCCTTAGCTTCGCGATATACGTCTTTAGAGGCATTATCGCTACCTTTGACTGTTTTCATGCACGGTTGACTTTCGGTCAACCATGGTCAAACCTTGTCCGTTGGCCTCAATATTGGAACCTGGTACTCCTTACAGCCTCTGGACCCTAGGGTTTTAGTTTCGAGCCCTTTGGAGACAGTTGACTTTTTGGTCAACTTGGGTTGACTTTTTAGTCAAACTGTCTCATTTTGTGTGTGCGAGTCTTCCTTAAGGTATAGCGAATCCTAGCTGTACCATTCACCTTTTTAATGTATAGTTGACTTTTGGTCAACTCTGGTTGACTTGCAGTCAACTGCCTCAGTTTGCGTCCAGTCTCCATTTGGAGCTTTAGACATCCTTTAGGATAGCTGTGAAAGCTATTCCTCTCCTTGAGACCTTTTCTGGTTTCGTTTATCCCTTTGCACCATTTTGTGTGCACATGTTACCCTTATATTTGTTTGGGTATCCTGTTTATGTGCGTTATTTAAAAATTTTTGTTCGTGTATTTTTGCCCAACTTTTGGGCATGACATAATGAATTAAGTTGTCTCTTTATAGACATGATATCACCATTTCTCATTCCTTGATTTTCTTGTTCTTGGTGTGATCCACAATCTTAGCCAATATTGCTTTAAAACTTAACTCTTGTTTTATCTCATATAAATCTTCTTGCCAATTGGATAAAATAGCTTTAAATCTTTTACTTATCTCTAGCTTTAACTTGTTGATGAAAACAAAGTTAACAACCAGTTAAGTCTATCTTTAACTCTGCCAGCTATGTATTTTTTTGTTTTTGAACTCCAATCAACTTCGGTGTTTTAACTCTTTGATAGCTTCGGTCAACACTTCAGTTCTCCTCAAGCTTCTCCATCAGTGTTGTATGTCTATTGGGGTTGTCTGTCCTTCAGGGTTGTCTGTCCGTCGGTTAACACTGTAATTTTGGCCATTGGTAATTCTTGTGATTCTGCTCGTCAGTAATGCTTGTTGGTTTGTTTTCTTGGGCATCACTGGTTAGCTCTTAGTTTTCTCTGTCCGTCAGTTTCCACTAGTCATAGGTGTTTGAAGTCTCTTAGTGGATACTGGTCATTTATGTATTACTGAAAGCATAATATTTATCTTTTTGATTCTCTGAAGTCTTTGACACTTTGAATATAACCAATCAGATTATATCAGGTTGACATCAATGATGATACAATCCATTAACTGATTTAATGTATTGCATTATCTTTCTTTATTTCGGTGATCAACTTAACATATTCATGTTGGAAATACAATAATGGGAAAGCAAGATACTGACAGGGGGGGTGAATCAGATCTTCAAATTTAAACACTTAAAATAAACTGATCCACATTTATACATATATGAATCTAATGTAACCTCAAGTAACATCCACATAATGAAATAAATAACTCATAACACAAGAACTTGGTAACCCAGAAACCCAAATAGGTAAAACTGGGGTGGGGATGACAACCTCAAAATTCTTCACTACTGCATCAATAAAGTGTGCCTGTTAGGGCTACAAAACTTGATTACAAAAAGAAATCTACCTGGCTAAAGGTCTGCTTGGTTAAGAGCTAAAGATCATTACAATCTACCCTGTGAAAGGATTTTAACTTACAATAAAGTAAGCACTCTATTAGGAGATTTAGAAAGGTCTGCTAGAACCACTATGTTAAGAGATTTTCACCTGATACAATGGTGAGAATGTTTCAAGTATTGATCCTTCATTATGCACTCAGATGTTGATGACGAATCTCCTCTTTCCAGTACCTTCTCCGATCTCACAATCTGATATGTCTTTACTTTGTTGTTCATTGTTCTGTCACTCTGTTTGATCTATGCTTCTTAACAAAATAACCCTCTATGCATTTGACTTGAAAATGCAGTCACCACTTCTCTCCACACACACAAAATAGGGTTTAGAAGCAATCTTATATATCTATTCAAGTCTGGTAGCGAGATCTAGATCAACGATCAAGATCTAATACTTATGTCTCCAAGGCATTACAATTAATGATTAAAATAGGTCATTCATAGGATAAAATAATTATATGCATAAATAAATCCATAGGAAAATATTAAATGAGTACATAAGTCAGCCCAAAAAGCTTATATAAGTCAGCCTGAACACTTATCCTCAAAGTTTGAATCATTCCACACATGTATACAAAAACTATTCTGCTTGGCACTTAACATCTCTGTCGCTCGGCACTAAGTATCCTACTCGGCTTGGCATGATACAACTCGGCAACCTAAATACTACTCGACAATGTTTCTCGGCCTTGGATAGTTTTAGCTCAGCCACAGTGATATCCAACTAAAACTACCTAAGTAAATGACTAAGTGTTGGTCACTAATCATCAACAGAACTTAGAGATTAACAATCTCCCCCTTTGATATTAGTGGAAAAAACACACTTATCATTTCTTCATTTCATTCCATCAAAATGTTTCCTAAGTATACGAAGTACTCCCCCTAGGAATATACTTAGAATTATACATACAAAAAGTTACATAGAATACATGCCTTCAAAAATATATACAAGTGTAGCTATTCTGTACTGATTTATTATACAGTATCCTTACCAACTTCCCCCTTGTTTTTGTCACTGATTGTAGGTGGGGTTAAGTTATACTTATCCAAAAATTGTTTATGAAGCTATAGGGTGGATGCAAATGTAGCGTCCCAACTATCCTTGGCAATCTTCATAACTTCCAATTTTATCTCTAGCTCGGCAATTAGACTCACTAAAATTTCTACAGTTGAGAGATTTGCATTTCTCTGTGATAACTCTTTTGCATCTGAAAGTTCCTTCTATATTACCTCCAATTGAGGCAATAGGCTTGTCTGAATGGTGATCAATTTGGTCCTAATCCGACCATCTTCATCCATAAGCTTGGCGATTCTTCGTTGAGCATTGATCAACTTAGTAAAATGTAAGGAGCTAGAGGTAGCATCCTTACCCAAAGTATTGCTAGTTGTTTTCAAATTTAACTGTAACTTCTCAACAAGCTGTAGATTATCCTTTGTGAAAAATTCAACATCACATAGCTTCCTGTACAAAGAATAAACGTTGGTGTAACTTTCTCTAAAATTTCTACAAGAGTAGAAAGTTCAACCTATTTCATTGCAATCTCTTCTGAGATTTTCTCCAAAACTTTTCTCTCGAATCTCCTCTCGGACCATTGTAGAAGTTTTTCATTTCTATTTATGTCATCATCAGTTACCTTCTATACAATGTGAACTAACTAATCAATAATGGGAGCTTGAGGCATTTCATCTTCTAAGTCAAAAGCCTTTGAAAATATATCCTTGATATCATGTAACACCTGCTTTTGCTTTTGTTCTATTTTCATTTCTTCCTATCTCTTCTTCCTCTTAAGTAATTCCTGAAGAGTCCCTATTTGTTCAAAAGACAATTCATTGGGATCCCATTGTGGAATCACAGTTACCTCATCTAATGTGACATCGAGAATTTGAGACTTCTTCATAACTTTCCTCCTCTTCAATTCTAGTGAGCTGATGCTCGACTGCATTTTATCAATACCTTTTCCTATGACAATATCAATATCCATTGCCTCTTTCAATTCTGTCAAGATTGTCTGAGGATCAGGCATACTTCCAGTTTTAGGACCTGTGGCAGTGGATGATGCAGAGTGTGGTAGATCAACCAACACTTGCACCGCCTCTTGTTCCTTAGGCTTGTCAACATTATCCTTCATCACTACACCACTATCTAAAACTATTTTGACAACCTCTAAAATAGGTGGATTTTGTGAAGTTACCTCTTGTGCATCTATTTTATTTTTCTCTTCACCTATCTGATCTTTGATTACTTCAATTATCTCATCAATTTTCTCTTCAGATGCAATGGTCTTTCCTCCTTCAGTCTCAGTTTCCCTAATAGGTGACTCAGTGTTTGTACCACTCGGCATATCCTGTCCCTCGACGTTCAAATTGCAGGAATCCTTAATTGTGAAGTCAATTGGATTGTCTGCAGTCAAATCAATAGAATTTTCTAAGTCTAATGCATCTTTATTCTTTTTAGTAGCAATTTGATCTTGAGTCATCTGTGGCTCAGGGGTAATCTCAACTTCTTTAGCCTTCTGCTGAGATGTTCCTTCATCACATTTCTTGTCTTTTGGAACTACCAGTCCAAAGATTTCCTTCCAAATCCTAGTACTCTATTGTACTAATCCTTCAATATCATTTTTCAAAATAGTATAACCTCTAAGCTTAGGAACAAATCTATTCTTATATTCTTCAATGAATTTTGCTCTTTGTTTTGATGTCAACTCACGTATCACTTTGGCTAAAGTACCTTCCCTGATCTGTCTTTCTGTAGTAAGTGAAAATTCCCATTTGCTCGACAGAAAATCATATAGTTCATTCGACACATGGTTTCCTATCTATATAGGAGTTAACTTAAAAGTACTCATCATATCTAAAAGTGCTTCCTAAACTTTATGCTTATCTCCAATACTCAGTTTCTCATACTTAATGAATTTAAAAGTAGCTAACCCTGCTGAGTTTCTCAAATTGTCACATACCTCATCAATATTAGCGGGTTTCTTGAATTGTGTAGTGGGTATGTTGCTAAGTTCATTTGTCTCAGTCTTTTCATCATCACTATCTGGCTCCAAGTGTAATTTCCTCCTTGGTCACTTTAATGGTTTACTCGGCTCAGCCTTAGGAGAAAATTTAGCTTTCTTTCCAGAACTTCTTTCTCCAACCTTCTTCTTTCCATACACTTTTTTTGTACTGCTAGAGAAGTAATAGTGGATTCTCTAGTCCTCGGATGATTATCTGCGGGAGGTGTATCCTAAGAATTAGCTTTACTCAGCTTGGTTACTATGACAATTGCTGGTTTCTTACCCTTAGCTTTCTCAGTGATCTCCTCAGATGCACTGACTTCCTCTTCTGTAGATATATCTTCTTCTTTTCTAGTGGATAGGCCTAAAGGTGCATCCTCAGGTTCTTCATCACTTCCCAAACCAACCATTTTCTTCAGATTTTTCACAATCTTTTTCCTTTTTCTCTCCATGGTTCCCTCCTTTAAACTTCTTGAAATTTTTACTTTAGCTTCATCAAAATTACCAAATCTTTCTGTTGTAGTATGAATTTCCTCAGCTAGGAGTGCAATGACGGCTTCTGATGCTTCATCAATGTTAATTTCATAGGGAAATGGTTCCAACCATGCCACCCTAGGTGTCACAGCCTGAATACATGTGTGATCCATATCAACTAGAAAACAAATTTCTCCATAGTGCTTATCCACTAGTGATCTAGGAATCCTAGTTCTTAATCTCATTCTATTTTTTAATTCCACAAAATAGCTCCCCATAATGCTATTGAAATTACTTCCTAATTTCTCAATACATTCACTTATCTAAACTGTAATGGGTCTATCATTTTTCCAAACAATATCTCCTAATGTAGGAAATGTATTATGAATGTAGAAAAATATGCAGACTAGTAAGGAACCAAACTTACATGATGAGCTCTTAGCTTTTCTGATTGATGCTAGGTTCACAGCTAGTTGTGTTTGTTGTAGCTCGGCAAGATCATATGTATGATTCTTCTTAACAATCTTCCATGCCTAGTCAACGATTGTGTAAGGAACACTATCCAGTTGACTCGACTGATAGAACTTATGTGCAATTACTCTTACTCCAAAATCAAGTTCTACGTCTTTAATTGTAGAGATAGTCATACCTCTATTGTTCCATACAGCTCCAGTGTTTAGTGTAATTTCCTCTTTACTATTATCTCTCATTGTCTGTTTCCCGTTAACAACAGGATATCCAGTCACTTGATGAATCATGTTTTTAGTTATCTTGACTGGTCCATTATCCAACCACATACACATATCATGAACTCGGCTAAGAATAACCTTAATCCATTCATCTTTGAAACCTTGTGGAAAATCTAGGGCACGAGTTAACCCTTTATCAGCTAAATGTTTGAATTCTCCCTTCAGAACTCCATCAACACACAATTTGCTATAGGATTTTCTCAATTCACTATCACCTACTTCACCAATTTTAACCATGTAACAAGATCTAACATTGTGGATCATAAGTACCTTGGGGGGAATGGATGAGAGGGCTCTAATCAGATCACTCTGAATTACACTTTCAGGAATGACTCCAAAATTGAGAGGTGCACATACATCATTCTGTACTAACTGAACTTGCTCTTGTTCTCCCTCCATACTTTTGACTGGTGCAGAAGAGCTTGCAACCCTAATCTTTGAAATTAGGGTTTGAAAGATGAAGAATAGAGTACCTCGGAAAGTAGCACTTCACACTACTCACCTTAGGATTATCAACAACACTCTGATGAAATATTTGATGCTAACTTTGTTAAGATCAATTCTGCAATTTCTTCAATCGCTCTGTGAATATTGAAAATCGCAAGGTAAAAATGAAGAATAAATTGTTCATCCTTTATAGACTCGAAAGGTCAAGGTAGGTAAGCAATAAATGTTCTTCCTGTTGAGTTAGTGCAAGCCAGCTATCCTCGGCTTTCTAACACAACTTGCATCCCACTTGGATCACCATACTTGGCCATCACAGAACTTACTCAGCCAACAAACTCGACACACACTAAATAACTCAGCCTTAGTGTCTACGACTGGTGCTCGGCACCTATAGTGCAATTAGTTCTTCTCAGCATTTTTCAACATGTGTCCTAGTGCATATTAACATATACAAATATGGACTTTGGCATATTTCATGTTAGGAACTTATGTAAGATAAGAATTTTAATGCAGTTCCTCACATACCTCTTTTGCTTAGTTGGAGATGGTGTGATCACCTGGTCCATTGGATTGGGTGACCTCAGTTGTACTAGCTTCACTATTGCATGGTTCAAATTTCTTAACCCATGTCTGGTTCATCTGTGCTCTAATCTACTCAACAGTAGGAGCAGGTACCCTAGTCTTACAATATTTCCTTGTATGACCAATTTTCAGACAACTGTGACAAACTAGGCTTCCATTCATCCAACTCTTAGACTTTCCTCTAAAATGTGTCCTTATGCAGTTTTCTAGAACATGTCCATACTCATCACAGTAATGACAACTATTCCATGTGTTGTAGTCCCACTTGTAAGTATTGCCTTTTCTTGGTGATTTCTCTTGTGCCTTTGATGTCCATTGTTGTTTACCTTTAGATCTGCAATCTTGTGCTCTATGACCATATTTTTGACTATTATAATAATTACCATTGAGTCTAGGTGTGGAAGGTGAATTGCTTGCCTTTGTCTTATATTCACGTGTTTGATGTCCAAACTTATTATAGTTGAAGCAGTAACCATTAAAGTTAGTTTTAGGATTGGACTTACCATTCTTGCTTCGACAAATGTTTGTTGTATGACCTAGTTTTCCATAGTGGTGGAAAACAGGTTTGTTGTTCCTTGGCTTTGCATTCCTCCTTTCACTTGTCTTAGATGTTTCTCCTTCTTGAGTGGTTGTATGTTGTTTAGTGTGACCTAATCCAGAAGAATATTTAGGTCTTCTTGATGCTTCCACTAGTTGTTCAAAGTAGCTCAAAGCTGCATTGGGATCATTTACTCTGTTGTTAAGTTCTTTCTCAGATCTCAATTCATCTTTCAACTGACTATTCTCAAATCTAAGATTTACAATCTCCAAGTCTTTCCTACTGATGTCCTGATTCACAAGTAGCAGTTTATTTGCCATGTCAACTTGGTTGACTGCCATTGTTTGTACATCATGTGTTCTTTTATCAAGTCTGATAGTCATCATTCTTTTGTCTTCTTCTGCCATAACCTTGTCATCTTTGGCTTTCTTTTTTTGTTCAACAACTTCACACATTCTTATTGAGTGGGCTTCTTGTTCCTTTTTTAAGTTTTTGACTTCTTCACATAGTACACTATTCTTTTCTAGTAGATCTTCTATTGCTGCATCACTCTCAGTAGAATTTCCATTCTGAAATAGATTTGTGGTGTCCTCTTCCTAATAATGAGTGTCATTCATTTTTTGGCCGAATCTTTCCTTGATGTCAAGGAATTTTTTAATTCTTGTCTTGCTGTCTCAAGCTGTTGTAGTGCTAGCTAAATATCAATCTTTTGATTATCAATGACTTTACCCATCTTGTAGATCTCCATCTCAAGATCTATATTCTCAAGATAATTATGACTTTCTAGAGAACTAAGCTCTGATACCAATTTTTGGAAATACAATAATGGGAAAGCAAGATACTGAGACGGGGGTGAATCAGATCTTCAAATTTAAACACTTAAAACAAATTGATCCACATTAATACATATATGAATCTAATGTAACATCAAATAACATCCACACAATGAAATAAATAACTCATAACATAAGAACTTGGTAACCCAGAAACCCAAATAGGTAAAATTGGGGTGGGGATGACACCTACAAAATTCTTCACTACTGCAATAATAAAGTGTGCCTGTTAGGGCTACAAAAGTTGATTACAAAATGCAATCTACCTAGTTAAAGGTCTGCTCGGTTAAGAGCTAAAGATCATTACAATCTACCCTATGAAAGGATTTCAACTTACAATAAAGTAAGCACTCTATTACGAGATTTAGAAAGGTCTACTAGAACCACTCTATTAAGAGATTTTCACCTGATACAATGATTAGAATGTTTCAAGTATTGGTCCTTTGTTATGCACTCAGATGTTGATGATGGATCTCCTCTTTCTAGTACCTTCTGTGATCTCACAATCTGATATGTCTTTACTCTGTTGTTCACTATTTTGTCACTCTGCATGATCTATGCTTCTTAACAAAATAACCCTCTGTGCATTTCACTTGAAAATGCAATCACCACTTCTCTCCACACACAGAAAATAAGGTTTAGAAGCAATCTTATATATCTATTCAATTCTGGTAGCAAGATCTAGATCAATGATAAAGATCTAATACTTATGTCTCCAAGGCATTACAATTAATGATTACAATAGGTCATGCATAGGATAAAAAAATTAAATGCATAACTAACACCGTAGGAAAATATTAAATGTGTACATAAGTCAGCCCAAAAAGCTTATATAAGTCATCCTAAACACTTATCCTCAAAGTTTGAATCATTCTAGACATGTCTACAAAAATGGTTCTACTCGGCACTTAACATCTCTGTCGCACAGCACTAAGTATCCTACTCGGCTCGACATGATACAACTCGGCAACCTGAATACTACTCGGCAATGTTGCTCGGCCTTGGATAGTTTTAGCTCGGCCACAGTGATAGCCAACTAAAACTGCCTAAGTAAATGACTAAGTGCTGGTCACTAATCATCAATAGAACTTAGAGATTAACACTTCAAACATTCAATTAGTTACATGTCATCAATCTCTCCCTTTGACATTGATGTAAACACACTATATTTTCACACTATATCATTACTAATACAATATGAAATATAACAATTGAATTTCATCAATCTCTCATATTATAACTAATATGAATGTCTGGCTCTCGGTAAGCTCAAATAGCTTAGATTTGTTTCTTGCAGAGTGTGTTCTTCAATCTTCAATCCCTTCACTGGATAGATGTAGTAGCTTCTGGCTCTGTTTATGATATGTTCTTTTCCTTGAGTGTTCCTCTTCTTGATCATCTCTTTTTCCTTTGACACTAATCTCTCCCTTAGTATGTATTCTCTCCCTTTTGTTACATCTCTTCCTTTGATGGATATTTCATATGTAATCAATTTCTCCCTTTGATTAACTCTCCCTTTGAATTCTTAGGAAATTCTCTCCATGGATAATGATATAATCTCTTCCTGATAATGAGATAATCTCTCCCTTTAACAACAATTCTAAACAATTCTTTTATATCATCTTCCATCTTTTTTATATTATACTCCTTAAATTTCCCTATCCATCAATAATACATTGTCTCTGGTGTTCGGTGTAGGTATGTACCTTAATGTGTAAAAATTTATTTGTTGATGTTCATCTCTTAGCTTTCATCAACATGACTGATCTTCTGATTGTGTATAGGATGATGTAGCCTTCTAGTCAGCTTACTGACTGATAGACAAGGGTTGTACTCCTAGTCTTTGTCTCAGGTATTCAAATGTATCTTTCGGTAATGGCTTGGTAAAGATGTCAGCTAATTATTTCTTTGATTGAACATATTCTAGTATCACCTCTTTTTCTTTCCCTTGTTCTCTTAAATAGTGATACTTGATAGTAATATGCTTAGTCTTAGCATGCATGACTAGATTCGTAGAAATGTTTATTGCACTAGTATTATCATAATATATAATCACTGGTTCAAGAATCTTCATATTCATACCTTCCAGCAATTATTTGATCCATGCAATATTGGAGCAATTTTAGTAGCCACATATTCTGCTTCTGCAATAGAGTGAGAGATCCATCCTTACTTCTTGTTGATCCATGTGACAAGTCTGTCACCCATGAAGAATACTCCTCCAGTTGTGCTCTTTTGGTCATCAATGTTTCCAGCCCAATCAACATCTGTATAGACTTGTAGCTAAAATTTTCCTTCTCTTTTATACCATAATCCATAGTCTTTGGTGTTCTTTAGATATCTCAGAATTCTCTTGACAAAAGTCATATGTGATTCATTGGGGTTAGCAGAGAATCTTGTAACTATTCCAATTGCATGTGCAATATCTGGTCTAGTATGACTACCATACATTAGTTTTCCAATAATTGATCTATACAAGGTCTGATTTATCTCATTTGACTTATCTTCCTTTGCCAGCTTACATCCGGTAGCCATAGGTATTCCAACTGGTTTGGAATCTTCCATCTTGAATATCTTCAACACTTCCTTGATGTATTTGAACTGAGTGATATATACTCCTGCATCTTGTTGAAGAATCTGTAGACCAAGAAAGAATTTGATCTTCCCAAACATAGAAATTTCAAATTCTTTACTCATTTCATTAGAAAAGGATTTTCATAACATTTCATTTCCCTCAAAAATGATATCATCAGCAAATATTTCAGCAATCAGAATATTACCATCGGTATCTTATTTTAAGTACAGATTGCTATTTTCACTTCTCCTTAAAAATTCAATGCTAATGAGATAGGAGTGAAGTCTTTTGTACCAGGCTCTCGGTTCTTATTTCAATCCATACAAGGATTTATGTAGTCTACATACCATGTTTCTCTTTTTTGGATCAACAAATCCTTCTGGTTGTTCAATGTATACCTCTTCTTCTAGTATTTCATTTAGGAATGCAAATTTGACATCCATCTGGTATACCTTGAATCCTTCAAATGCAACATAAGAAAGAAGAATTATAACTCCTTCTAGTCTAGAAACAAGTGCAAAGGTTTCACCATAATCAATACCTTCTTCTTGTGCATACCCCTTGCATACTAATCTTTCTTTGTTTCTTGTGACTTCTCCATTCTCATTCAGCTTGTTTCTAAAGATCCATTTGGTACCGATGACATTCTTGTCATCTGGTCTCGCTACTAGTGTCCATGTACTATTCTTCTCAATATGTTCTATTTCTTCATACATAGCACTAACCCATTCCTCATTTTCTAGTGCAGTATTAATAGATTTAGGCTCAAAATAACAAAGAAAACATCTAGTGTTTAGTGACTTACTTCTTGTTCTCATTCCAGCCTTCTTGTCTCCTATGATTTGATTCTTTGGATGATGTCTTATGACATACGTGGAAATTTTTAGTTCAGCTCTTTGTCCATCATTCTGATCATTATCTTAACATTTGTTCTCTTTTGCTTTCCTTATCATTCTTTTCTGCAAATTCATCTATTTTCACATTTGCACTTTCAATGATCTTGTTAGATGACTTGTTAAGACACTTATAAGCCTTGCTTTTGGTGGAATACCCTAGAAAGATACCTTCATCACTTTTGGAGTCAAGCTTTCCATTTCTATCATCTTTCAAAATATAACATTGACTACCAAATATTTTGAAGTAACTTGCATTGGGTGTGTAACTATACCAAAGCTCATAGGGTGTCTTCTTTGTGTTGTTCTTCAATTGTACTTTGTTTAATTTGTAGACAATAGTACTGCCAGCTTCCCTCCAGAAAGTTTGAGTAATACTTTTCTCAATCATCAATGTTCTTGCATAGTCAATAATTGATTTGTTTATCCTTTCAGCAATCCCATTTTGTTGTGGTGTTATTGGTGTAGAAACCTATCTTTTAGTTCCATGCTAATTACAAAAATTAGTGAATTCATCTAAAATAAATTCCCCTCCTCTATCTGACCTTAAGCAATTAAATTTCTTATCACTTTGCTTTTCTACCATAGCCTTATACAATTTAAACATATTGAATGCTTCTGATTTATATTTTAAGAACATAATTGTCATCATTCTAGAATAATCATCAACACAAAGAATCAAATACCTATCTCCATAGTAACTCTTTGTCCTCATGGGTCCACATAAATCAATATGGAATAATTATAGAATTGCATTAGATGTATGAGATTTACTCTTGAAACTAGACTTTGTCATCTTACCTTTTTGGCAATTCTTGCACATTATATGCTCGGGATTTGACATGCTCGGTAAGCCTCTGACTTTTCTTTTATTGCTTATCTTTATCATGTTGTCAAAATTCACATGACATAATCTCTGATGCCACAACCATATGTCTTTTTTTCTAGCCATCAAACAAGTGGTGTTAATGTCATCAAGATAGAAAAGGTTACCTTTTGTCTGTTCACCAGTTCCGATCAACCTTCCTGATTCATTGAAGATATTTTCCTTCTTATTTTCAAATGCTACTCGGTGACCTATATTGTCAGCTGTGAAACACTTAAAAAATTATAATTCAGTCCTTTTACCCAGTAAGCATTTTTGCATTTGATCAGGTTATTCAACATTATGGTTCCTTTACCTTCAACTAGACAAGGTGTGTCATTGCCCATTCTTACTGATCCACCATTATAGTATTCAAAAGTTTCAAAATTTTGTTTATCACCGATCATGTGGTGAGTGCAACTACTATCTATAATCTAGACATCATTCTTACTAACCTTAGATATGAGTGCAGTTTCTACATAACTTTCTTCTTCTTTGTCTGAATCATATTTCATGGCTACAAACACCATCTCAATGTATTCTTCTGATTCGGTGTCAGTATCATCAGCTCTGTTCTCAGCTAGGTAACATGCTTTCTTTCATTTGTCACTATAGTCTTGGATATATCTTTTTTTAGATTGTCAGTTGCTTCGGTAATCTCTGTTATCACCTCAGTCAAACTTCTTTTCATATGTTCTATCATTACTTCTATCATATTTTCTTCTGTTAGGACATCTTGCAGCAAAGTGTCCAACCTATTTACAATTAAAACATACAAGTGGTAATTTACCTTTGTATCTACCTTTGCCTCTCTGCAATCTTCTTTCCATTAGTGCTTCAATCTCATCAAGTCCTTGAACCTGATTATCACTTTCACTATCATTTCTAATAGTGTTTCTATGACTTGACTTACTTATTTTCAAAGAAGATTTGAATGTAGACTCTATAGATGGTAAGACACTATTATAAAATTTATTCATCTCAAATGAAATCAGTCTACCAATTAGACTATCTAGAGTAAATATATTGTTTGCAACTACTCTCATTTCTTGTATAGTAGAAAATCTAATAGAATATACAAACATTAAAGTTCTTAGTATTTTACTTACCACTGTCTCCTCTTAATGTACACCTCCAACTCCTTGGATATCATTGACTACCTCTTTGATTCTACATCTATACTGAGTGATATTTTATCCTTCTTTCATCCTCAGGTCATCAAACCTCCCTCTTAGGATTTCTGCCTTGGCTCTTAGTAAATTAGCATCTCCTCCATGTACCAGCTTCAATTTATCCCACAATTTCTTTGCAGAGGTGCAGGTTTTGACATCTTCAAACTCAACATTAGAGAGTGAGGAAGAAAGCTCTATCATCATGAAATTATGCTCATGCATTTCTCTCAATTTATCAAGAGTGTGAGGTCTTGTAGGCAACACATATTCAGTATCAAGGTGTTGAGTAACATCATTACCAGTACTTGATAGGTGGAGTCTTATTCTACTTTTCCATGATGCAAAGTTGTCTTTATTCAACTTGGGCACATATCACTTGTTCGTCTTGTGATCTTTTTCTTGAGTTGTTAAACTCGCTTTCTAAGCACACGAGCTTTGATACCAATTGATAGAATAACTAAGAAGGGGGGTGAATCAGTGACCTCAAAAATATTCCAATAAATCAACCCAAAAAATTAGTACCACAATATTAAGCCTCTAGTTATCTTCAATCCTACAAGATGTATGCTTTTAAATAAACTTATCAAATAACTACTGCTCGGAGTTCACTATTAATATGTATTCTTAATGTTTACTGAATAGCAGTCTTTCATTTACCAAAAAATAGTAAATTGCTTAGTGTATACCGATCAATCCGGATTAGTTATGTGTAATGCAAAACACTAAAGTAATGACTCATAAACACATTGAAACATGGATTTTTAACGTGGAAACCCTATTAAGGGAAAAACCACTTGGGACTGGTAACCTAAAATTTTCACTCTTCTAAAGTGAGCTCGGTGAAGAGCCAACCCTGTTAAGGTTACAAACACACTGTTAGGTGTGACCTTGTTAGAGGATTTAAATAGAATAGTTTGTCACTTGATATCGGGCATCTCTATGCTACCTTCTATGACCAAACCTAGTTTAGTCTGTTAAATGGTATCTGGCATCTCATGTTATCTTCAAGATCAAACTTTTTGATACTCCTTGGATGTATCTCAATATAGAAAGGATCTTTAAATCTTACTCGGTAAAGAGACTTTCTGAATAAATGGTTAAACTGAAACAATAAATGATCTATTCACACATACAACTTATACTTTCAGATTTTCAAATCTATTGTAAGCTCATTTTACCTTTATGATCAATATTTCTTTTCAATACCTTTTCTCCACTTCTTTCTTCTCAGTGATGTTGTGCTTCTCTAATGCTCGGTGTCTGTATAAATATTTATCTCTTTCCTCAGTTTGATTGATCAGGACTGTATGAATTTGTTCTTCATCAATTTCTCTTCAGCATCCTTCTTTTTCATTCACTCCCCTTAATTCATAATGAATTAAGTTGTCTCTTTATAGACATGATATCACCATTTCTCACTTCTTGATTTTCTTGTTCTTGGTGTGATCCACAATCTTATCCAATCTTGCTCTAAAAATTAACTCCTATTTTATCTCGTAGAAATCTTCTTGCCAACTAGATAAAATAGCTTTAAATATTGTACTTATCTCTGGCTTCAACTTATCGATGAAAACAATGTTAGGGTAAAAGAACAATAAACCATCACCCTTTTACAAAGGAAAATGTTAACAACACCAAAACTGTAAAATTTTAAGGGCATAAAAGTCACATTTCTGTTGACAATTTGAAGATGATGTAAACTGATGAAATGTGTGACCCGCCAAATCATTATAAGTAAAATATTCTTTTTTCCTCCAATTTCAAAAAAAAATTTAGATGACATGTATAGCTAGTGCAAAAAAAAGAAAGAAGTATTTTTTATCTATAGTTTGCCCATTATAAGTATTCAAAGTTGAACTTACTTGAAATCAATAGTTTTTGTCTCCCGCCACCTTCCCCTATCAAAACTATAACAAAAACCAAATAAATTATATATTATTTAAGAGAACTCTCTATTGGAATTAACGAGAAGTGTGTATTGAGAAGGGAGGGGTGAATCAGTACCTCTAAAACTTTTGTGTCTTTTAACCTTTATCCTTTAAGTTATCAAATGTTTATCCAACCATTTGTTCTATACTATCTTGATGCAAGATGTATCAATTCATAAACTTAATCATACATGTGAACATTCATAGAAATATTCATGAAAGTAATTGACACATAACACAAGATATGATATTGCAAAAAACTCCTGTTAGGAAGTAAAAACTATGGTGGGGATGACACCCACAAATTCTTCACTATCTACAGATTGGAAGGGGCAGGTTAAGGCTTATAATTTGATCACTTCTAATGATCTACCCAGTTAAGAGTATCTATGGAGACCTGTTAAAGTCTACTTGGTTAAGAGATTTAGCAACACTATTGAGTGTGCACTCCATTAAGAGATTTATAGTCAGACTGTTAAATCCACCTTCCTTGAAAGGATTTTTACACTTTGCTTCACTTGTTAGAATGATAGAAAATTACAATTTGACCTAGTGTATACAATCTCCTATTGCAGATTATAGATCCATTTAATTTTAGATAAATAAGTATATCACCTAATGTGATTGTATAATACCTCTGATGCTCGGTAGCCTCTGTTCTTAGTTCTTACTAACCAAATTTACCTTTTGTTGTTCTGGTTCTTGAAACTTTCAATCTGATCCATAGGTGTGCTCGATCGTATGCTTCATTCATCCTCTCATATCATTTCACATCCCTCTCTCATCATCCATATAATGAATGATTACATCTATTTATAAGACAGATTGACCTAATCAAGTTTCACGTAAAATAATGTTAATTCTAAGATCAGGTTTACAACTTTTACCTTGATCTCCTAGTCTATGTGTTTTAAATAAGTTAGACTAATTAAATAACTTACATTCATGTTTCTTATCCCTAAATAAATGGTTTTAAAATAAATCAAGATTCTATAAATAGAATAAGACTATTTTATCTGACGTGGAGGTCAGATCCACTTTTTGTGGGCTGCAAATGACTTTCAGTTTCTGACGGTCGATTATGCTATGAAATCAGTTAACTGTCTTTCGGGTTCCTTGCTTGAATTTTTCTCTCATTTTTCTCTTTAAGTGTCTCTCAGGTTGCACTATATCCTGGATTTCGGGTTCCTCTATCAGGTTCATCTTTATCCTCCTAACTTTGTATTTTTGGTTTACACACAAAATTGTGTCATCAGTTTTCTTTGTACTTAGCAGTTTTCGATGATCTCTTGTATCTTCATTTTCGGTTTGCTCTCTGTCTTGTCTTTCAGTGTATGCTTATCAAAAAAAAAAATTTCATACTAATGGAAAATTAATATCATAGATCTCCCCCTTTGACATTAGTATCAAAAACTGATATGTGCAAAAAACTAACAAAATGTTAAGTATGTACAACATATATAATCCTTAGTCATTTTATGACTCCCCCTATGTATATGTTGGTATATCATTATTTTTCCTTTTTTAGTTTACTCTATAGTTTCCTATCCATACATATCATATATTTCCCCCTTTTTTGATATTAAGGGAAAAGGTGTATACCTTATAGCTTATAAATAAAGTGAGAGTGTGAAGACTTCATGTCTTCCATCATCTTCTCCCATTGTTCCTTCAAGTTCTCTAGAGCCATGTGCTCAAGTGTGATCTTTGAATGCATATCGTAGATGTTGTTTGCTACAGAAATCTCAGGGGTTTCTATCAGTTTCCTTGCCAAACTGATATGTTGTTGAAGCAGTGTCATATTTGGTAGAAGTTGAGCTTGGAGCTTGGTGACCTCTTCCCTGAATTGAGTTTTTTCTTCCCACAGTTCTTACCTTAACCTTTTGATCTCAATAATCTTTTCATAATGCAACTTAATTGCATTATCTCTGGTGGTTAAGTCTTTAGCACTATTAGCTAGATCAGAATCTAACTTTTCTATGTTTTCACTATGCTCTTTAGTGATTTTTTCAATTGTGATCAATTGTTGAATCAAGCAAATAGATTCAAAAATAATTGGATCTAATTCACTTATGAATTCTGAAAGCTTTACCTTGTTAACTTCCACTTCTTGGCTGATTTTCTCAACATTTTTTTGCTGGTACTTCTTCTTTGCTCTCTCTTCTATTGCCTTCTCTGCATCAATATTCTGTGTGGTAATTTCTTCTGTGAGAGTGGCTAGTTGATCAAGTATGGGTTTATTCTGATCAACATCAATGTCAGGTACAATCTAGTGCAAGATGTCCCTAGTTGTTTCCAGTACCATGGAGTCTTAGTTCTGCTTCCTCAGCATCTCCTATAATGCCTTCCTCTGGCATATTTCACCGTATTCCTTCAATGCTTCATAGTCAAGTGTGGTTGGGTCACATTTAATAATTTCTATGATTTCATCTAATGTGACTTCCAACTTACTCTTTTTAGATTTCTTCTTCTTATTCATAGTTTCACTTGAGTGTAGTACCATAGCCATCTTCTCGACTTTGTCTGTGGTACTAGATGAAGTTATTTGTGGTGTTGCCTCTTTTTGCTACTTTGTTTCAGTGTTAGCTTGTTAGTTTTCTATAGACATCTTCACATCAAACTTTACATTGTCAGTAGAAAAAAATTCGGTATCCTCAGGAGTGTCATCTTTGGGTTTATCTCCTTCGTCGGTGTCCTTATGGACTTCATCTATCTTTGTCTGTGCATCCTTCACAGTTGTGTCTCCGTCTATTTTTTATTATTATCCTTATGTAACCTTGTTAGTTTCGGTCACAATGCAAGTGTCTCCGATGTCCTTTTGATCCTTAGTGTTGTCTTTCTTTCCTTCATCCCTGCATCCTCGAGAATGCTTGAATATTTTTTAGGTGACTTCTCTATTTCTTGAAAAATATTGATGGCTTGTATCAATATTGGTATGTTTCCTGGTATGTTCACCTGTGCAGTATCAATTGTTGTTTTCTACTCATTGGTTGTGTCCTTGGTAACATTGAAATCTTCATCTTTATTTACTTCTTCTGCTAGATCATTGTTTGTGTCAATGATTGTGTTATCCACAATGTTGTCCTTAGTGGTGTCAAACCATGTTTCATCTACAACTTCCACATTCTTGTTTCCTGTTGTGTTCATTTATTCTTTGACTAACTCAACTAATGTTTCATCTTCTGCATCTTTGATTATGATGTGTTCTTGAGTTGCCTTATTGTCATCTTTCTTATGTAGGTCTTGCTTGTGGCTATTGGAAAGCTACAATGGAAACAATTGTTGTTTTGTCATTGATGTCAAACCTTAACTGGTGAGACTATTACTATCTGTTTGAGAACCATATCTATTGATTGATGAAGAAGATTTAATAAGAAGACCAAGTGGAATGGTTGAGTTATGGGAAATCACAAGGGTATTTGATCAGTTAGCACATTGGAAAAGTAATGTGTTGTTTATCTTTTGATGACAGTTTACTGAGAATAGTTTATGCCGAGTGAAGTCTGTGATGACCAAGCACCAATAAATTGACGAGGAAACCAGTGATGACCAAGAGGAAGAACACAGTGTTGGCCAAGAAGTAGTATTTTGGTAATTTTTGAGATTTAAGATCTCTAGCTGACATAGTTGATTTTATTGGGATATGTAAAGTTAATTAAGGATAAGCACGATTGGTCTACACTATTTAAATGCACGGGTAACCATAATTAATGCACGGATCAAATATTTAATTAGTGATTGCTTTGGAGAAGAAAATTAAATGTAAAGATAGAAAGATCCGTTGGATCTGACCTAACCTAAGATCTATGATCTTGATTAAGCAGAAAAATATTTATCTGACCTAGATGAAGAGGTACATGATAACCTCAAGGGGTTATTCATGATGTGAAAAAGAAGGAAGAAGTGTATGCAAGAGGATTGCGTATTGAATTGACTGATTGGCATGATCTAGCAGAGAAGGCCAAACAAGAGAAGCAAAGAGTTGTGAGAGTGATTGCTTGATGGATTTCCAAGAAGATTTGAAGATTGAAATGAGAATGGAGGTCACTCAGTGAATTAGCATTAGAGCTGAATTGGATTTGGATTTGCAAAGTAAGTTGTATGTATCAAATCACACCCGCTGATTACTTTTTAACCATTGTATCATTCAAAATCCTTTAACCAGGTTGACCTAATAGTCATTGTATAAATCCTTTGAGCAAGGTGAAATTCAGGTGGAATGTTCTAAGTCCTCTAACAAGGCCACTCCTGACAGGGTGATTAAATCCTTTAACCAGGTCACATTTAGCAATGTGTTTTGTAACCTTTAACAGGGCTGGCTCCTAACAGAGCTCACTTCAGAAGAGTGAAAACTTGATAGCATGTTATTGGTGGTTTTTCCCAAATGGGGTTTCCACATTAAATACTGGTGTCAACTTGTGTGAATGTTTATGTTGTGTTTTACTGATAATTTTTTTCAAGATGATTACTTTTGAACAATAAAACTACATATGTATGTTGTTGATTTATGCTATTGTTGTCGAGCAGATCTGAGTTGTTCAAAGTGGTATAAATTTTAAGTTGGTACATCTAGACCTGAGGATAACTGATTCATCCCCTCCTCTCATTTATTCTAAATTCATTCTAACAATTGGTATCAGAACTTTGGTCTCTTGAAAATAGTTTGAAGGTACTTGGAGCAAAAGATCAAGATGTATAAAAAGGAGGTACCGAAGTTGAACAAAGATAATTTCCCTGCATGGCAGAGTTTGATGAAATTGCATCTGGCTGGTATTGTTGATTCTGCTAAGCACTATGTTGAATGTGATTATGTAGCCCCCACTGTACCTACCACAAATGCACAGTTAAGAGAAAAGAAGGAACACAATCAAGCAATGTTGGAGATTGCATCATCTCTAAACTATCATGAGTTTGTAGACATAAAGAATTGTACAACTACAAATCAAATGTGGGATGTCCTTGCAACCATCTATGGAGGTGATACAAATGTACTGAGAGCCAAATATGAAAGTTTAAGAGGTAAGTTCGATGAAATGAAAATGCAAGAAGGAGAAAATATAGTTCAATATTATGGTAGGATAAAGGAAGTTGTAAATGCTATCAGAGGAGCTAAGGAAACAATTAATGATAACACCATTATGAGAAAGGTACTGAGAAATATTCTTTCTCTATATGCTATTAGAGTCTCTACAATTCAAGAGTTAAGATGTAATCTTAATAATAATTTGACTTTGGAAGGTCTGGTAGGTAGACTTAGTGCATTTGAGATGTCAAATTTTGATAACTACACTCCACAAGATATTAAATCTGCATTCAAATCCTAGTTGGTCCTTAACAAATCAAAGAAAGGAAAGAAATGTGTGAACAGTGACAGCAACACTACAGATGATTATCTGGAAGAACTTGAAGCACTCATGGAAAAAATACTATCTAGAGGAAAAGGAAACTTCAAAGGTAAACTTCCTATCATTTGTTTTTAATGTAACAAAGTTGGTCAAATTTCTATAAGATGTCCTGATAAGGATGATAAAGATGAAAGAAGGGAAAACAAGTACAAAGATAGAAAGGATGACCGAGACTTTAGAAAGTATAAAGATTACAAAGAAAAAGATAATAAATCTTGTTATATAGCTGAAGAAGCTTCTGACAGTGAATCTGACAATACTGATGAAAATGATATAAAGGTTGTGTATGTTGCTATGAAAGATGATTCTGATGATGATGAGAAAACTGCACTAATTTCTTATATGAGTAAAGGTGACCGTTGGATTATTGACAATGGTTGTTCACATCACATGACTGGTGATAAAGATAAATTTGAAACCTTAGATCAGTGTAAAGGTGGTTATGTTAAATTTGGTAATGATGCACCATGTCTTGTTAAAGGAAAAGGATCAATTAACTTGACTAACAAGATCATATGTGACAATGTATATAGGGTTGATGATCTTAATTATAATTTGAGTGTTGCACAGCTGAATACTTCTAGTTACAGAGTTGAATTCCATCACAAGAAGAAAAAGATCTATGATGCCACTAGAGAATTAGTTGTAAATGGTGAGAAAACAAAAGGTAACTTGTTCTATCTGGACTTAGCTAATGAGACATGCTTGTCTGCACAATATAATGATGTTTGGTTATGGCATAAAAGGTTATGTCATGTAAACTTTGATAACTTGGTAAGCATAAGTAAATTGAAAAAGGTTAGAGGGATGCCTAAGTTGAAGAAGCTTGAAAATGTAATATGTAAGCAATATCAATTAGGAAAAATGACTAAATCTAGTTTCAAAAGCAAGACTCATACTTCTAAGGGAATTCTGGAATTGGTTCATACTGACCTTTGTGGCCCCACTGGTGAGAAGAGTTACTGTGGAGATAGATACTTTATTCTATTTGTTGATGATTACTCAAGAATGATGATTGTTATGTTTCTTAAAGAAAATTTGATGCATTCCAGTTATTTAAGTGGTACTTGGAAAAAGTTGAAAAGGAGAAAGGTAAAAGCCTGAAATGTTTAAGATCTGACAGAGGAGGTGATTTTATTTCTAATGAGTTTAACAGGTTCTGCAATGACCAAGGGATAAAAAGATAGATGTCCACACCTAGGACACCACCACAGAATGGTATTGCTGAGAGAAGAAACAAATCTATCATGAATTGTGCCAAAACAGTAATGATAGGGAAAAATGTTGAACAAAAATATTTGAGGGAAGCCATAAGTATAGTAGTCTATACCTTGAACAAAGTACAAGTCAAGAAAGGTACTAATGCTATACCTTATGAGCTATGGTATGGATATGCACCTAATGTAAAATATTTCAAAGTTTTTGAAAGCAAATGTTTCATACTGAAGGATAACAGAAATGGAAAACTTGATGCTAAAGGTGAAGATGACATATTTCATGGCTATTCAACTAAGAGTAAAGCATACAAGTGTTTGAATTCTAACACTAACAAAATTGTGGAAAGTGCAAATGTTAGAATTGATGAATATGAAAAAAGGAATGAAGCTGAAAGCACACAGAAACCTGAAAGTTACAAATCATTCATCTATATGGATGAGGAAGATTCTAGTGAATGTCGAGTCACAGTTGAAGCTGTCGGGAAATAGGAGGTAATTGCCAAGTTATCTAATGGAGATGTCGAGTCACATAATCTACCTGAATTGAACGGGAATGATCAATCTGAAGCAGAAAAAGAACGTACTCTAGAAAATTATGTAAGGAGGAACCATAAACCTGATCAAATCATGGGATCGAAGAATTATGCAGTTATGTCGAGAAGAAATTTGAGAGAGGATACATGCTTATTATGTGATTTTGAGCCTAAAATAGTAAAATATGCTTTAGACAATGAATATTGGATACAAGTCATGAATGAAGGAATTGAACAGATTGAGAAGAATAATACTTGGACACTTGTACCTAGGCCGAATGATAAAAATGTAATTGGTACTAAGTGGGTATTCAGAGATAAGCTGAATGAACATGGAGAGGTAACAAGAAACAAAGATAGACTGGTATGCAAAGGTTATGCACAAGAGGAAGGAATTGATTATGGAGAAACATTCACCCCAGTTGCAAGATTGGAAGGAGTAAGAATATTACTTGCATATGCAGCCTACAAAGTTTTTTAAGTCTATCAAATGGATGTAAAGTCAACATTTCTAAATGGGATATTAGAAGAAGAAGTTTGCATTAAACAAGTTGGTGGATTTGTTGACCCAAGTAAGAGGAGCATGGTTTGTAGATTACACAAAGAACTATATGGACTGAAGCAAGCACCAAGAGCATGGTATGAGATATTGCACAATTATCTAATAAAGGTTGGATTTGCAAGAACCAATGACAACAACAATCTGTATTCAAAGACAAAGCAATGTAAAGGTACTTTATTCGATGAAATTTTTGTTGATGACATTATATTTAGTGGACAAGATGTGTTATGCCAAGCATTTGCAAAGGAGATGCAAACTGAATTTGAAATGTCTATGTTTGGTGAGATAAAAAAAAATTTGGCTTACAAATATATCAGATGAAGAATGGTATCTATATTACACAATCAAAATATGTCAAGGAGATACTAAAAACTTTTGGAATGGAAGATTCAAAACTAGTGAGTACACCCATGGCTACTAGACAGAAGTTAACAAAAAATGATGATACCAAAGAAGTGAATCAAACCCTTTACAAATCAATGATTGGAAAGCTGCAATATGTTGTGCACAACTGACCTGATATTGCACTGGTTGTTGGTATTGTTGTGAGATTTTATGCCAATCCCAAGGAAACTCATATGATGGCAGTAAAAAGAATTCTGAGATATTTGAAATGAACAGATGACTATGGTCTGTATTACAAAAAGAATGACAATTTTGAACTCAGAGTCTATATTGATTCTAATTGGGCTGGAAATGTGGATGACAGGAAAAGCACCACAGGTGGAGCATTTATTTTAGGAAAAAGATTAGTTTCATGGACAAGAAAGAAACAAGATTGCACCTCACAATCTACAGCTGAAGTTGAGTATGTAGTAGCAGCAGTTAATTATTCTAATATTGTGTGGTTAAAGATACTACTAAAAGGTATGAAAGAAGAAATCACAGAACTAGTTTTCATATATTGTGATAACATGAGTGCCATTAATATTTCTAAGAACCATATGATGCACTCTAAAACAAAGTATATAGCTATCAAGTATCATTACTTGAGAGATCTAGTTCAGAAGAAGGATGTGAGACTAGAATATGTGAATACTAAGGAGCAGTTAGCAAACATATTTACAAAGGCACTACCCAAGGATGCTCATGAGTATTTGTGAGGTAAATTAGGGGTAATTCCCCTAACTCGGGCTAATTAGTTCAGAATGATACTGTTGCATCAAATGTTATATTCAGAATATTTTTCACATTGATGCACAGGTAGTCACACTTTAGGATGCTACCTAAAGTTGTGAAAAACAAACAAGGATAGAAAAGAGGATCATTCATAAGAAAGATGACAGGAACAACATGATATAGATTTTATAACAAAAGAATCTACATGATGAAGATGTCAACGTCTTTGGCATTGTTGTCAAAGAGGGAGAAGTTTACTGAAAGAGGGAGATGTTTACTATACTTAGAGATAAAGGGAGAATTTACTCAAAGAGGGAATCTACAGATGAACAAGAATAGACACTGAAATATTTCAATGTGATTTCAAACACAAAAGGAAAAATGAGAATCAAAATGAAGCTAAAGACATTAATGAAGATTTGTTCATATCTAGGAACACAGGAAGACTTTTTGGATTGTATGGTAACTATAGTTGGAAAATTATTGTTTTATTGTTTAGTGTTTCCATCAATGCCAAAGAGGGAGATTGTTGGAAAGCTACAATGGAATTTTTTTTGGTTTTGTCATTGATATCAAACCTTAACTAGTGAGACTATTGCTATCTATTTGAGTACCATATCTATTGATTGAGGAAGAATATTTAACAAGAAGACCAAGTGGAATGGTTGAGTTATGGGAAATCACAAGGGTATTTGATCAGTTGGCACATTGGCAAAGTAATGTATTGTTTATCTTTTGATGATAGTTTACTAAGAATAGTTTATGTCGAGCAAAGTCTGTGATGACTGAGCACTAGTAAATTGCCAAAGAACCAGTGATAACTGAGCGGAAGAACACAGTGTTGGCCGGGCAACAGTATTTTGGTAATTGTTGAGATTTGAGATCTCTGGCCAACATAGTTGATTTTATTGAGATATGTAAAGTTAATTAAGGATAAGCATGATTGGTACACAATATTTAAATTCATGAGTAACCGTAAATAATGCATGGATCAAATATTTAATAAGTGATTGCTTTGGAGAATCAAATTAAATGTAAAGATGAAAAGATCTGTTGGATCTGAGCTAACCTAAGATCTACGATCTTGATTAAGAGGCAAAATATTTATTTGACCTAGATGAAGAGGTATATGATAACCTCAAGGGGTTATTCATGATGTGAAAAAGAAGGAAGAAGTATATGCAAGAGGATTACATAGTTAATTGACTGATTGGCATGATCTAGCAGAGAAGGCTGAACAAGAGAAGCAGAGAGCTACGAGAGTGATTGCTTGATGGATTTCTAAGAAGATCTGAAGATTGAAATGAGAATGGAGGCCACTCAGTGAATTATCATTAGAGAAAAATTGGATCTGGATTTGCAAAGTAAGTTGTATGTATCAAATCACACCTGTTGATTATTTTTTAACCATTGTATCAGTCAAAATCCTTTAACCAGGTTGACCTAACAGTCATTGTATAAATCCTTTGAGCAAGGTGAAATTTAGGTGGAATGTTCTAAGTCCTATAACAAGGCCACTCCTAATAGGGTGATTAAATCCTTTAACCAGGTCACATTTAGCAATGTGTTTTGTAACCTTTAACAGGGTTGGCTCCTAACATAGCTCACTTCAGAAGAGTGAAAACTTGATAGCATGTTATTGGTGGTTTTTCCCAAATTGGGTTTCCACATTAAATACTAGTGTCAACTTGTGTGAATGTTTATGTTGTGTTTTACTGTTAAGTTTCTGCAAGCTGGTTACATTTGAATAGTAAAACTGCATATGTATGTTGTTGATTTATGCTATTGTTGTCGAGCAGATCTGAGTTGTTCAAAGTGGTATAAATTTTTATTTGGTACATTTAGACCTGAGGATAACTGATTCACCTCCCTCTTAGTTATTCTGAATTCATTCTTACAGTGGCTAGCTTCCTCAATAGGTCTATTGAGTATTTTACTCCATTTCTTGTGACTTTCTTGTTCAAGCTTTATAAGTCTCCCTTCAAGAAATTTGTAGGTTCTCAACTTGGGTGAGAACTCCTTTTTATGGTTCTCCATCATCTCATCAATTTCTTCCCTCTTGGATTCAGGAAGCATTAGAGAAACAAGTACTCTTTCTCTTATCTCCTTCTCATTCTTTAAGGAAAATGTCCATCTAGCATATAATCTATCCAAGAGTTCCCTTGGTACATTATTACCTTCAAATTGAATCGGTACATACTTGAATTTGTACATTTTTCCAATGATGGCATCTTCAGCTTTGTTTTGATCTTCTAGATCAAATTTTAACCATCTTCTGATCTTAGATCTGTAATAGATCTTGAAATTGGAATAGATTTGCATACCTCATCAATGATTTCTGGAACCTTGATCTTTTCTGCTTCTACACCTTCATCTTTCTTGGTGTCCTCAATGTCTTCCCTTTTTTGAATGAACCTTCTTCTTTTTGATGACCCTCTTTTCTGTGTGGCCGGTTACCTCTTGTAGATTCTAACTTTTCCTTTCTTCAAGGGTGAAGGAGTTGAGTCCTTTGTTGTTTGGCTTCTTGTTCTTGAAGCAGATGTGGTTCTTGGTTTCTTTGCTGGTGGAGGAGGTGGTGAATCTGACTTTGTGGCTTCAGAGTCATTCTTTTCTGCAACTTCACCGATAGGTGACTGACCCTTGGTTTCTTCTTCCTTGTTAGCTTCTTCTTCCTATTTGGTTTCTTCCTCTATTGCCGATAGTATTTTCTTGAGGTTCTTGACCATTTTGTCCTTTTTCCTGACAATTTGTTTTACAACTAGGCCAAGTTTGATTCTTGGTTTGGCCTCCTCATAAGTTCCAAACTTAGGTTGTTTCTTATCTAATGGTTCATTTATTAATACATTAATTTCTTTAGATGCTTGATCAATATTTATCTCATATTCTAATGGTTGTAGCCATGTTGTCCTTGGTACAACAGGCTTGATGTATGTGTGGTCGGTGTCAATCATAAAACATATATCATCTTTGAACTTCTCAATAATTTTTTCAGGGATCCTTACCCTTTTCTACATTCAGTCCTTAAATCCTGTGAATTACTCATCCATGACTATTTCAAAGTTATCTCCTGGTGATGTTATGTATTCATTGATTTGTATGGTGACCGGTTTTATGGAATCCCATTTTACATCTCCTACTGATGGAAATGTTTCTTGAAAGTAAAAGAAAATGCACATGATAAGTGATCCAGACTTACATGTATTTGTCTTAGCATTTCTTATAGTCTTAAAATTTTCTTCTAGCTGGCTCAGTAGAAGTGCCGACAAATCCAACTGAGTGCCTTTCTTCACAATCTTGTAAGTTGAATCAACTACAACGAATGCTATGTTATTTGTCCTGCTTGCTTGGAATAATTTGTAACCTATAACACATGCGTCAAATTTAAGTTCATCATCGGTTATAGTTGATACCTTCAGTCCTCTGTCATCGCACTTTTCTACTGTGTTCTTCTCAATCTCAGCCTTGGGTAGATGTTTCAATGCTTTTACGTTCTTGGTTACAGGGTAATCAGTAACTGCATGGATAACATCTCGGGTTATCATCTTAGGCTCATCCAGCCATAATTTGTGATTGTGCATTTGGCTCAGTACTAACTGAATCCACTCATTTTAAATGCCTTCGGGAACAATAGGGCATTAGTGATCTATTTCACCTCTATGTGTTTATGTTCATCTTTTAAGGATCCATCTTCATTTCATAGCTTCTTATAAGCTTGTTCTACCTCCAAATCACCAATTTCTGCAATCTTGTAGTGGATGTAAGCTCGCACATCTTCAACGAGCAAAACCCTAGCTGATATTTGTATGCACCCTAAAATGGTCGCCTAGACTGTGGGCCCCCATTTATCAATTTATCAGATTCCTGAATCAATGCTTTGCAACATTTTCAATTCAAATCAATTTCCTTGATCAAATTGTAATTAATTCAATTATTTCAATATTTTCTAAGGTTTGATCATTTCATCAATTCTCTTATTTAATTAAAAGAAAACATTTCCTTTTTATTAAATAAAATAATCTTATTTAATTAAAATCCCTTTTTAATTAAATGATCTTATCTTATTTAATTAAAATCTCCCTTTTAATTAAATAATCTTATCTTATTTAATTAAAATCTCTTTAATTAAATAAAATAATCTTATTTAATTGAAAGAAAATCCCTCTTTTAATTAAATAAATAAAATCCCCACTTAAAGCTCTCTTTTTGATGAAAAAGGAAATAAATCAAATAAAAATAAATAAATAAAACTTCTTTTTCTCCACACATATTCCTAAGTGGTGGGATTTTTCCTCTTACTTTCCTTTTTAGGGATTTATCCCACATTGCTCTTGAGGATGTATTCCTCTCCATACTTTCCTTTATAAGGAGCCCTCTCCTTCTCATTTTAAGGGATAAAATCATACCATATATAGAATTTTCATGTTATTGTTATGCTCCAGGTTTGGAGAGCAATTTTAGAGGAGAATGTGAGCACTTGAGCTTGGATATTGCAACTTCTCTCTTCTTGTCTTCTTCTTTCATGCCCCATGGTAATCCATTTAGATTAATTTTGCACTTGCATATTAGATTAGATTCATGTTTCCTTTCATAGATTAATCTTGCATTTGTATTTCCTTTCATAGAATAATCATGCATTATTATCATATAGATTAATTTCCTTTCTTGCATTGTTATCATATAGATTAGCTTTCATTTGCATGCATACTTGATGATCATGGAGACTAGCATTATTGCTTTTCCTCTTTGAATCTCTCATTCTATGGTGTACTTGCAGGGGCACAAACTACGTCAATCTGAGGGCCTCCATTACAAACCCTTGCACTCCATGAATAGAGAGCTATGAGTCACCATTTGAGACCTCATTCTTGAGCAATATTGAATATAATGACTCATAAAAGTGTGACACATTTTTAGCACACATCTTTGACACCCACCATGGGGCAGGACATCTATTTCTGTCATCACATTCAAAAATTCCTTCTATCTTCTATCTATTATTCTCTCAGTGTCTTTAGAGCTCTCATTTTGAGCCAAATCTGACCCCACCATCACGTCTGGATCATTGTTTTGGGTCAAAATGACTATAAAATTACCCATATTTGACGAAAGTCACATATGTGGCAAATATTTTTGCCCAAACAAGCTTGCACATAAATCAAGGTAGATTTTGGATCATCTCTGCATGTAGCCCAAGGCAAATTTTTGAAAAAAAAATCTGAAAAAAATTTAAAAAAAAAATTAAAAATTAAAATCAAAATTTTTTTACTATGTTAAATTTGATGGCCATATGACCATCAAAATCTGGGCCTTCTGTGACGGCCTCCTGCCTGTCAATTTTAATGCCATAGTCTGGTGATGTCAGCAGGGTTTGAAAAGTCTTTGCCTTCAGCAATGGAGTTTTTGAAATTGCAGTCTAACTTCAAATGATCATATCTTGCTCATTTTAGGTCCAAATTGAGTGCAATGTTTTTTTATTTTGGGTAGAATTGTCTGAAGATTTTTGGGTTGTTCTCAGTTTCTAGATTTGAGTCATAGATTTATCAGAAATTATAGGTTTTCATCACTGTACCTATCTAATCCTCTGTTTTGTAGCTTCCGAAGCCTTGTACGGGCTCATACGGTAACATTTTTTAGTGAAATTTTTTTGAAAGTGCATGATTTTTCATATACTTTCTGAATATGCAATCAGATTTCTAATTTTATGATTTTTCTAACTATGACCAATCTTTGGCTTTGTTGTTCTTTATGCTTATCTTTGACTACAGCCTAACAGTGGTTTGCAAGATGTTGAAAAAGAAGACTCAAACAAAGACTACTAACGAATCATCTTGTAGGTTGCCTTGATCGATAGCGCGCTAAACATTGTGCTTGCATTTTGTTTTGTTTTATTAAAAAAGGAACCCACATGCAAGACTTCTAAAATGAACTTCTATTTGGTATTTTTAAGAATGACAATAATCTCAGGAAACTATGCTCTCACCCTTTTGGGATGATCAGAAATCCAGAAACAATATTATCATTTTCTTATGTGTTTGAAGTGTCTTTTAGATTGTAATCCTAAGAATTATATGAATGTATCCTCTCCCCTTGCCTTTGTGGATCTTGGGTGTAAGAGAAACTCATATAATTCTTTTAGCATGGCTACCTCCCAAGTGCTTTAATAGAGCCAGTGAGAGTGGATTTCCCAACCGGTAACAGGCTAAAGACAAGCCCTTCCGAACCGGTATATTAAAAATGTCATTGTGATTAGTCTCACAGTGGACAGGTGTGAATTCATTGTGGCAACCAAAATCTCCTCTAGTACCCTAGTGGTGTGTTAAAGTCCCTACATTTTTAAGGTGAAAACCTTGCTTTGAAAGGATTGGGAGAGCCCCCTTAATTGGGAAAATGACTTGATCACAACCACCTGAATGGATGCCTTGACTACAAAATTTGTTTTAGTGACCAAAAACCCTCTAACTATTGGCGCAGAAGGTCAAAGACCGACTAAGACGTCCCACATTTTCACAGCTCTTAGTAGAGACAACAGTCCTTTGGAAAGTGATTCCTTTGGGATTCAAAGCTTGGTGTGCCTGAGAAGTGAGTGCACATGTAAGGAGGAGCCCATGCCTCCAAGCTTCTAAGTTGTCCACTATGAATAAGTGTCGTTGAACTTTGGTTCAAGTGGGAATTCAACAGATATTGTCCTAGCTTACCTAGGTTGTGATGTGACTGTTTATTTTACAACAAAAAATCTGCTTGATGTGTCTTAAGTGAGTGAAAGATCAAAACATACACCCAAACATTAAGACAAACACCAAAACGATCAACAAATCTGCATTCTTAAGTGTCAAACTGTCAACTTGTTCATTTTTTCTATCCTATCATTTTTAGTCTTTCTAGGTTGATCCAGATCAGATTAAGTCACTTACCCCACTGTTAGAAGCTTGTTTACACTATGGATTCTTGCATTTTGACCTCTTGAAATAGTAATCTTTGGTTTCACAAGTGACCTTGCTTGGATTTGGTGAGCTAGAAACTATCCTTGTTGAGAAGATAAACCTTTAGTTCCTTTGATAACACACTTGGAGATTTTTAGTAGTCTCTTGTCCATTCACTTCCATACAAATTCAAATTCAATCAATATAACTTGGGTAAATCATCCTCCTGATCCATATGTGTTATGGTATTCACTCATTCAGTGGGCACCTCTGTGGCAATGTTGGTTTATGTCTCTTGCAAAATTCTACCTTATCAGCTCTCTTTTGGACAAGTGAGTGATTTTACTATCCTAGTTTGGTACCAACATTTCTTAGGGTTGTCCTATCACCAAGTACCTTTTCTTTCAAGCCAGTTACAACAAGATATCAAGCAAATCAAGGAAAATGACCTCAAGTGGTCTTTAACCAATTACCTTTAGTTCAAACTTGCCAAAAATGTAAGGGAAAAGAACCCATATTTGATCAATCACCTAGGAACAACTCAGAAATGTGGTTTGATTCCAAGAGTAACCTTAGTGAGTTGGGTACCCCCTTAGCATCTTCTCACTCTTCTATGGATATGAGTTACACAATGACTTGGAGAGAGGGGGAAGACATGGATAAATGCCTTGATGACATATTTGCGAAGCATAGAGATGCTATTTCATTTGGTGGTTTCTCTTGTAACAGTCGCCCAGTCTCAATCCTTATCTCAACTAGATATCTAGATGCACACCAAAGAGCTGAGAGAGGTAAGAGGCAAGCTTATCAAGATGATTTATCGAACCAAGGAGATGAACTTTATGACACTCATTTTAATGCAACCTATACCAACAACGTGTTTAGAAGTTCAAGACCAAGTTCACCACTCAAAAAATCTTCAAGATACATGAGTGAAATAATTAAGAGGATTGAGCATGAAAAGAAAGCCTTCCTAGATGAAAAATATGAAAAGGAAGAGAAATTTAGACTCCTAGAATTGGAAAGACAAACTTTGGTGGAAATGGAAAAGAAATCCTTCCAAGAAGAGAAAGATAGGCTCTTTGGCTTAGCAACTCAATGATCAATTCAACAACATGCGTGTTAGTGGTGGAAACAACTCTCCTCCATCCACTCCTCCTAACACTCCACAAAGTGGGAGACATTCAAGAATTCCATCATGATCTCCTATCCCTAAAGGAAGAAGGGCCTCAAGACATGATCATTATATGAGACAAACACCTCCTAGAAACTCAAGACAACCTTCACAACATGCTCATCATGGTTCACAATATGGGGATAGTAGCTCGAGTTTTGATCTCACCTCCCAGGACTTCATGAAAATACAACAAGAACAACTTTTCCAACAGTATGTGGTGAAATTTTTAGAGAAAAAAAAGGATAAGTTCCTAGAGAGTTTAATAAAGAAGGGTGCTAGAGTCCCTTACAACTTTGATGTGGAAAAAAATATTAAGAAGCAAGGCCAATCTCAAGAAGAGGAAATCAAACAACTTAATAACATGATGGAGAAGATGTTAGCACCCAAGAATTCATTCTCACTGGTTTCAATTTTTCCTAATCCTTTTGACAAAATTATTAACATGAAAGAGTTCCCTAGAAAGGTTGAAATTCCTCAATATGACAAATATGATGGTAATGGAGATCCACATGATCATGTGCACCAGTTTTATACCACAAGTTTTGAGTTCCATCAAGATGACTCATACCTCATGAGATTGTTCCCAAGGAGTCTTAAGGGTCAAGCAATGGAATGATTCACCAACATAACTTCCCCCATTTAGACTTTCAAAGAACTTGCTCACAGATTTGTTCAACACTTTGCATACAATATTTCAAGATCAATCACCATGTTGGGCTTATGCAATTTAAAGAAAAATCAAGGGGAATCTGTTGTTACTTTCTTGCAAAGGTGGGGATGAAAATGCTCTCACTACTCTAGAACCATTCCTGAAAATGAAAAGATTGATATCCTTGTTAGCAACTTGGTTCTCAAAATGCGGTATGAAGTTAGGAAGATGGTTTTTGATTCCTTTGACACCATTTTTGAAACCATATGTAGGATTGAGGGTGTTTTAAAAGAACAAGGAATTTTGACCAAACATGGAAACAACAATAACAACAACAATGGTCAAAATAACAACCCTAACAAGGATAAAGGGAAGAACTCACATTGGAATAGGAACAAACAAGTGGTTAATGATGGAGTTGTGGACTCCTCCCAACCTAAAGATCAAACTGTGCTCCACTTTTCTAGTTTTGTTCAAGCCATGAAGCTCAATACATCTAATCAACAAGAGAACAAACTGAGATACCAAGATAGGCCTAAGAAAGAGAGGCATCAATTTTCAGAACTTGGTGACTCATATGAGGATGTCTTGAAAACACTTATTTCCAACAACCTTGCACATCCTCAAGATCCTACGAAGCATTATATACCTGATGTTAAGCCACATTGGTGGGATGAGAAGGCCTTTTGCAAGTTTCACAATGGTATTGGACATGACATTGAAAACTACTACAAACTCAAGCATCTTATTCAAGATCTCAATGAGAATGGAAAACTTAAAATAGATGGATTGAACAACAATGCCGACCATAAGGAATTCAAGGAATCGTTGCCCAAGTATGAGAAGGCAGAAACCTCTAAAGCTAAGAATAGCAAGGCTGAGGTCAATTATACTTACACAGATGCAGAGAATACTATCAACATGCTTGAATTTGTAGAAGAAAATGTCAATATGATGAGGGGTAAAGATCCCTATGGTTATGATCTAGATGTGGACTCTCCTCCTATCTTCAATGAAGAACCCGTTGTGGTGCTAAGGGGTCCCAACTCTAAAGTGTCATCGCAAAATCTCAATGATGTCACATGAATTCAAGGTCTCATTATCATTAGAGGACCCAATTCAAGTCAATCAAGTAAACCTAAGCAAGTGGAATCCAAGAATTTCACCTCAAAACCAACAGTCAAGCTATAGTCTTGTTGATCAGTTGCAAAGAACCCCAACTTAAATTTTGATCGTTGAGCTCTTAGAGTTGTCCCTGAGACACAAGAAAGTACTTGAGGATGCTTTGTGTATGAAAAACATCCCCAAAAACTTAGATGTTGACCAATTCTAGAACATGGTTAACCACATTGCTAGCCCTCATTACCTTACATTTTCATAGGATGATGATAAAGCCTTGAGCCACCCACACAATATTTCCCTTCATATTGAGGTCATGATCCATAGAACCTGTGTTAGGCACGTGTTGATAGATGGGGGTGTTGGGATTAATATTTGTTCCTTTAGTCTTTTAAAATAATTGGGTTATTCTGAGAAAGTCATAGATACCAAAAAAAGGATTACTATCAAAGCCTATGATGAGGCAGAAAGAAGTTCCAAGGGGTTGGACATCCTTCCTATTAGGATTGACCCTGTTGAAAAAGATATTTTATTTCAAATAGTTGATGCTAGACCCTTTGCATATAATATCTTACTTGGTAGATCTTGGATTCATGATATGCAAGCAATGCCATCTACTTACCATCAATGTGTTAAGTTCACCTAAAATGGAATAGAGATTTGTATACCTGGGGATAACACTTTATCTATCAATTCCATTTCAGTAGGAACTCATGTTCCCCTCAATAGAGAAGAAGAAGATTTTAATGCAACCTTAGCTGAATGAAAAGACAAGTTGAAGTCGATAGACCTTGGCGTGGGGGGGTATCAACTCAACTTCCTCACAACATTACCATTTTTTCCTTAGTCTTATGGAAAGCCTTCACAAGAAAATAAACCTTCCTCTTCAACTATGACTTTATTTGGCACATTTGTAGAGTCCTTAGTGCCTATCCAAGATGAGAAAGAAGAGACATTTGTTAGAGACTGGATCTATAGAGAAGAGAAATATATACACAATGAGAACTTATATCCCTCTCCTAAGGCTTATAAAAGAGGGTACACTTTTCTTAGATAGATGGGATATCCTATACATGGCCCTCTTAATCACAGATTGGATGCTAGAGCCAAACCTCTTAATCATGCTCTTTTTGGATGCAAGTCTAAGAAGTCGGTTGGCCTAGGATTTGCAAATCAAAAAAAGCATACTACTCCTATCCTTGATAAGTTAGATAGTGAAGATGAAGAAGAATATATACCTAGTTTGAAAAATCAATGGGACATGTGTGAAGATTGGGTCCCTTCCACTAATCTCCTCTAGGGAGATTCAAATATTCTGGTCGCTCATGCGTTAGTTGCAACTTTAGAACAACATGAATCGGATATAGAAGATACTTTCAGAGGACTTCAATGAAAGAATCTTGTTCATTTAATGGAAAGAGAAGGAGTTACTCTTGATGAAACTAGAGCTTCCACCTCAAGATTTCCCAAACCTTCATGGTGTAAACATCCTAGTCACAGTTCAGACACAAGTTCATATGAGTATGAATGGGACTCCTTTTCTGAGTCCTCCATAGTTGATAGAGATATTGATGTTATCCACACTTATAGTTCTCAACCTGAAGTAGCCAATGAGTCACATGTAGGATTAGAGGATTTGAACCCACATTTTGCCTTAGTGGAGGATTCTTTGCTTGTTAGGATGAATCCTGATTTGGGTAGCTTAGAAGGATACTTGATAGAATTTGACTCTTCGGTCACTAGAAATAATATCATTTACATCTATAACCTTAAACCAGTCATTGACTTGCCTCTTGTTCACCCCAACCTCATTTATTGGTCCCAACTCTATCAATAACCTGAGCTCTTAACATTTCAAAATGATTATGAGATAGCCTGTTACCTAAATGCCATTGAACCCAAAGTCTCTTCCATGAGTGAACCGGCTACCATCATGACAAATCCAGACATCAAGTACCTTAGTCACAAGATAAAAATAAAATAAAACAAAAAGAATAGGAGTTGTGATGGAGAAAACCACTGTGTGGTGGTGTCAAAACCAAAAAAAGTAAAAAGAAATGATGTATCCAAAGGTGAGAACCTCTCTAAGGTGCCTAAGGATGAGGTAATTGATTGTCTCCCTAGCTACTTTCAAGATAGATCTTCAGTGCTTATTGAACCAACACAAGCAGTAAATTTGGGTACAAATGAGGCTTCATAGATAGTACACTTGGTTGAGTCTTTGTCACCATGAGAAAAAGAATCTTACACTAAGTTATTACAGAAAAAGAAGATCAACTTTGCATGGACTTATTCAAATATGCTAGGGTTGGACATTAATCTTATCATGCATCACTTTTCCATAGCTCTGGGTGTCAAACCAGTTAAGAAAAATTTGAGAAAGATGCATCCTCACATAGCTCTCCTAGTCAGAGAAGAATTAGAAAAACTCCTTGGTGCAGGATTTATAAGATCTATTGCCTATGCTAAATGGATATCAAACATTGTACCAATTTCCAAACATGACAAATCCATTTGAGTTTGCACAGATTTTAGAGATGTCAATAGAGTATGCCCAAATGATGACTTTCCACTTCCCAATATAGACATGAAAGTGGATATGACTGCAGGTTATGAGATTTATTCCTTGATGGATGGTTTTTCTGGGTACAATCAGATTACGATAGCTCTTGAAGATCAAGAAAAGACTGCATTCACTTGTGCATGGGGTACCTATTGTTGGAACGTTATGCCTTTTGGATTAAAAAATGTAGGAGCCACCTATCAATGAGTTATGACAACCATTTTTATGACATGATGCATAAAAATATGGAAGATTATGTGGATGACACCTTGGCCAAGTCTCAGAAGAGAGATACACACTTAGATTATTTAGAAGTCATTCTAGATTGCATGGAACAATTTTAACTAAGGTTAAATCCTAAAAAGTGTGCATTTGGAGTCACCTTTGGAAAACTGCTAGGATTCATCATTTCAGCAAGAGGAATAGATTTGGACCCTGAAAAAGTTCAAGAAATCATATATATGCCACCTCCTAGAAATATTTTCCAAATGAGGAGTCTTCAAGGATGTCTTCAATCTATAAGGAGATTCATCTCACAATTGGCAGATAGAGCTCAACCTTTCAACAAGAACTTACACAAGGGAGTCAAATGTGCTCGGAATGAGGATTGTCAAAAGAGCATAGATCAAATCAAAAAATACCTGGCAAATCCTCCTATTTTAATGCCTCCTATCCTAGGGAAACCACTTATTTTATACATTTCAGCAACAAAATCTTCCTTGGGGGCATTACTAGCTCAACTTGATGAACATGGGAAAGAAAGATCAATATACTACATTAGTCACACTCTTGTTTCATATGAGGTTAACTACACTAGAATTGAGAAAGCTTTCCTTGCAATTCTATTTTATTCCCAAAATTTGTGAGATTACATGCTTGTGCACACTATACACCTCATAGAAAAAATAGATCCACTCAAATATTTGTTGGGTAAGGCCGCCATCACAGGTAGACTTGCTAAATGGATGATGATCCTTTTTGAGTTTGACATAGAATAAATTGAGCATAAAGCAATCAAAGGATAAGCCATAGCAGATCAATTGGCTGATTTCCCAATACAAGATAATGCACCTATTCAAGTTGACTTCCCAGATGAGCACCTTGTGTATATGACTGAAAGAACATGGAAGATGTTCTTTGATGGATCCTTTATGCAAATTGGTTTAGGAGCTAGTGTGTTGTTTGTTTCTCCTCATGGGTACACGATCCCTAAGTCTTATAAATTATTGTTCCCATGTACAAACAACATTGTTGAGTATGAAGTTTTAACAAATGAACTTAAGATGGTCGTAGAATGGAGAATCACAGAGTTGCACATTTATGGGGATTCACAGCTAATAATCAACCAAGTTAATGATGAATATCAAACAAAACATGAGAAAATGGTACCTTACAAGAAAATGGTTGATTCCTTGAAATGCTACTTCACATTTGTCACATTTCAGCAAATCCCTAGACCATAAAACAAAGCACCTGATGCTATGGCTACACTTGCTTCACTCCTTCAGTTAGAGAAACATGAATCAAGATTTGAATTCCTGGTGGAAGAGATACATCACCCTATCTATGAATCTCAAGAAAGCCATGTCATTTGTACCCTTGTTGGTCGTGATTCATCCCATTATGGTGCCATTTACTCATATCTTTGTGATGACATTATACCTGAAACCTTTAACCTATTCAAACACAAAAACCTTACCCAAAATGCCTCTCGTCATTCCCTAATCGCTGGTGATTTGTATAGGAGGGGTATCGATGGAACACTTCTTAGATGCTTAGAAAAGGAAGAATATGACCAAGCGTTAGTTGACATCCATGAGGGCATCTGTTGGGGACATTCCAATGGTCTTTCCATGGACTGAAGATTTCTTAGGGTGGGGTACTATTGGCCTACAATGTAGATTGATGCAGTAGATTTTGTAAATTCATGTGAAAAATGTAAAAAACATGGTAACCTGATACATGATCCAGGTAGGGAGCTCATTCCTTCTATATCTCATTTTCCATTTCAGCACTGGGCCTTTGATCTTGTTGGGTAGATTCATCCCAACTCATCAGGTGGAAACAAGTTTATTATCATTGCTACTGATTACTTCACTAAATGGGTAGAATTTGTCCCACTTTCTATTTCCTCAGGCAAGACACTCTCTCTATTTATTCTGAACCATATCATCTGTCGATATGGAGTGCCTTCTAAGATTATTACTGACAACGGAGGCCAGTTTAAAAATAAGAAATTTAAACAACTCTGCAATAAATTCAAGATTAAACAACATTGGTCCTCCATTTACTTACCGCAAGGAAATGGTCAAGCAAAGGCATCAAACAAAACCATTCTTAAAATCTTACATAGAACAGTCTATAAGAATGGTAGAGATTGGCATTTACAGATAAATCCGGCTTTGTGGGCCTATAGAATGAGTATTTGTACTCCTACTAGGGCTACTCCTTTTCCCTTGTGTATGGCATTGAAGCAATGTTACCTTTGGAGGTTGATATTCCTTTACTTAGAGTTTCCCTACATGGTCTATTCATAGATGAAGACTACCGTGCCATGAGACTTCAAGAGTTAGAACTTCTAGATGCAAAATGTCAAGCATAATTTGACCATATGAGGGTTTATCAAAAGTGCATGTCCAAACCCTTCAACAAAAAGGTTCACCCTAGAGAATTCCAAGTGGGAGATCTTGTCCTACATGAAAATCCTAAGAATCAACAACATAGAGATCAAAAGGGCAAATTTGAACTGAATTGGCTTAGACCTTACATCATTACAATAAATTTTGGGTCAGGTGCTTATTTACTATCTACAGCAAAGGGAGAGCAACTCCATGATCCTATCAATGTCTTTCACCTGAAGAATTTCTATCCATGATGCCCATTCTATCTAGGGCATCCTTTATACATAATTATTGATCCTGTAAAAATAAAAAAAAAAGGATATATTGTCAAAAATTCTAAAAATCAGAAAATGTCCTGAAAAAATGATCATCTTGGTGAAAACCTAGCAAGGCGCTTTGATGTGTCTCTAAAAAAATTATATATTCCAAAAATACAAAAAAATCAAAAATTCAAAAAATTCAAAAAAATTAGAAAAAGTGCCTTGGTGAAAACCTAGAATCAGGTGCCTTGGTAGCAAAAATTCAAAAAAATTATAAAAAGTCTTGAAAAAAAGAAGAAAAAAATAAAAATAAAAAATTGTAGTCCAAGTGGTGAAAACCTGGAAACGGGTGCTACTTGAGGCCTTTTCACCCCTGTTTCTTAGCGCAAGTCCTCAACTCTTAGCCTTTCTCCATCATGCCTTGTCCTTGTTGCCTCGATCTGGAATTGGTCTTTGTCTTTTTCTAGGGGGCATAACTGTGTTAGCTTTGTTCTCTTGGATGCATTAGTCTTTAGGACACCTCACAAATGATGTTTTCAACACCACTCCAACTGTGTTTTTCAACACAACCCCTGACATTGAGTATTTTTCAACACTTATCAGTTTGGTCTTACCTGGTTTTGTCATGTGGTATTTCCTGCTTGCAAGCATTCAATCCTTATCCTCAGAACTCAGTATCAGTTAACACACTTAAATTTTCAAACATAACACTTAATGCTTGAGCTATGTCATGATATTTTCTTTGTGTGCTGATTGTTATTGATTTTCGTTGAGTGTCCTTGTCTACTAAGTCTCTCTGTGATGCATAGCTAGAGGACTTAGGGCATGGGGCATGTTTTTATTTTCTTTCTTCTTGTGGATGTGGTCTTGAAACTCTTGAGTATCTCTTGTTGTTCTCTTGACACACTTAGGAAATTTGAGGCTTCATCCTTGACTATTTTTGTACAACTGTTCTTCTGGTCATCCTGGCCTCTATGCCTTGATGCAAGCATGGTTTTTCTACATTAAATTGGGAAAGTTAACAATGAATTCATCTTGACCTTTATGTCTTTGATGCTTATATTAGAATCTTTCCACATTCCAATCTGATATAAATCGCATTCATATCTTCATAGTTGCGCTTGTGACTAGTGATGATTGTTTGATTTTCTGATGTCCGTTAATAATGGTCCAATGATGAAAATAAGTTCCTTAACATTCTCTTATGAATGATGAATACAAATTCCTATGCTACAGTTGCCCTATTACATGTACACCTTTGCATTTTCATGTAGCTTGCATTGTTAGACCTCATGTTAGTTTGCATTTTTAGGCTGCATTATGAGTTTGCGAGGGTTTTTCTTCATCTTTCTAGTGGACTTTTAATCAACTGTGGTCATGTTTGATCTTCATTTGCTTATCTTCTTTTGTGATCTCAATCAAAATTTTCTATCTTAAACAGTTGATTTATTTTGGGGCATTCTCTTTCTTAAGGAAAATTCTCTTTCTTCTCTCCATTTCTTTCCACCTCTTCCAAACTTCTATTTTCCATTCACTTTCACCCCACTTATTTTCTTCTAATTCAACCTTGGGGCATAATCTTTCGTGCTTGATGATCTACCTTAGTTCTGTGATCCTTATATCTTTCATCTTACATCAAGAACCTTATCTTTAGTTTGATTTGATCAAATTTATCAATTTGTTGTTTCTCCTCTATCTCATTTCGATTTCGATCACGAGGGGGCAGTACCTATCAAACTTCAATCCTTGATTCTGCTTTATCAATCATATCAATTGCTTCACTTGGGGAAACCTTTCTTGAGATTCTTATCTTGGACATGTCAATTACCTATTTACAGGGGTGTTGACCTTGTCTTTTTCAATCTTTTTATCTTTCTACTGATGTGTTCCCATAAAGATCACACGTTTGAGTTGTTTTGTGATCCCAAATTGATCTCACACTTCAACTGCATTCTTTGACTATATGTGTTCCCATAAAGATCACACATTATTCAAAGAGGGGAAAATGTATGCACCCTAAAATGGTCGCCTAGACTGTGGGCCCCCATTTATCAATTTATCAAATTCTTGAATCAATGCTTTGCAACATTTTCAATTCAAATCAATTTCCTTGATCAAATTGTAATTAATTCAATTATTTCAATATTTCCTAAGGTTTGATCAT
>MU225742.1:649265-660496 GCA_018584345.1 Thuja plicata | reverse complement strand
TTTATCAATTTATCAAATTCTTGAATCAATGCTTTGCAACATTTTCAATTCAAATCAATTTCCTTGATCAAATTGTAATTAATTCAATTATTTCAATATTTCCTAAGGTTTGATCATTTCATCAATTCTCTTATTTAATTAAAAGAAAACAATTCCTTTTTATTAAATAAAATAATCTTATTTAATTAAAATCCCTTTTTAATTAAATAATCTTATCTTATTTAATTAAAATCTCCCTTTTAATTAAATAATCTTATCTTATTTAATTAAAATCTCTTTAATTAAATAAAATAATCTCATTTAATTGAAAAAAAATCCCTCTTTTAATTAAATAAATAAAATCCCCACTTAAAGCTCTTTTTTTGATGAAAAAGGAAATAAATCAAATAAAAATAAATAAATAAAACTCTTTTTTCTCCACACATATTCCCAAGTGGTGGGATTTTTCCTCTTACTTGCCTTTTTAGGGATTTATCCCACATTGCTCTTGAGGATGTATTCCTCTCCACACTTTCCTTTATAAGGAGCCCTCTCCTCATTTTAAGGGATAAAATCATATCAGATATAGAATTTTTATGTTATTGTTATGCTACAGGTTTGGAGAGCAATTTTAGAGGAGACTGTGAGAACTTGAGCTTGGATATTGCAACTTCTCTCTTCTTGTCTTCTTCTTTCATGCCACATGGCAATCCATTTAGATTAATTTTGCACTTGCATATTAGATTATATTCAGGTTTCCTTTCATAGATTAATCTTGCATTTTTATTTCCTTTCATAGAATAATCATGCATTGTTATCATATAGATTAATTTCCTTTCTTGCATTGTTATCATATAGAATAGCTTTCATTTGCATGCATACTTGATGATCATGGAGACTAGCATTCTTTATTTTCCTCTTTGAATCTCTCATTTTATGGTGTACTTGCAGGGGCACAAACTAGGTCAATCTGAGGGCCTCCATTACAAACCCTTGCACTCCATGAATAGAGAGCTATGAGTCACCATTCGATACCTCATTCTTGAGCAATCTTGAATATAATGACTCATAGAAGTGTGACACATTTTTAGTACACAGTATTCATGAGAATGATCCAGCATTGTCGGGTTGTGAAGCAACCTCAGGGTGAATCTTGTAATGTGGTTCTTCACACACAGAATTCTTGACGATTTTGATCTCATCCTTCTTGATACTCTTCTGTTTGGTGGTTCTTTAAGGCGTGTCCAGTTTTTAGATTTAGGGCTTTCTAAGAAATGTGTAAAATAGAGTTGTCTGTTGTCATAGAACTTACAGTTTACAGCAGTAGTGATTTTTGATATGCTTGGAGTGCTCTATGTCGAGTTGTAGCCGCTCTATGATCCTATCGTTGTTTGCAAAAAAATCACTCTTGTCGCTCTGTTATAGTCATGGTGAACAATGAGACCCTTCCGTCATCCTTTTCTAGGCATTTTCCCTAAAAAGTGAGTCATTAATGCTCAACAACTCCTCGGTGTTTGAAGACAGATTTCATCAGTTAAAATATTAACTTCTTTCTTCAGTGACAACGTGACATTTTAGGGCAGCTTTTCAACTCTTTGCTTTTACCGACAGGTTTTGGTGTTGCAAACAGCTCATTCACTTTGCTTGATTACCGATGAGTCTCAGTTTACACTAGCAACTTTGCTTTCTCATGTTAACCAATGCTTATTAGTAAGTGTAGGCAGTTTCAGCTTTGAGTGTATACTGACGGATTTTGGTATGTATTACCCGATAGCATATTTATCACAAATTTTAACAAGTAATACCATGATGCATCTTTACTTATGCTAATTTGGCATTTCATCAACATATTATGGAACTGATGTGAAATAATACATAGTGTAATGTAGTTCCTTACTTGCTTGTTCTGCTTAGGTGGAGTGGTGATGTCACCAGATCCACTGGATGGGGTGTCACCATTTGCATTTCTCAGTCCAGCTTCATCATTATTTGAATCTCTTCTCCACATTTTGTCTCTCATTCTCTGAATGTCTTCAATGGTGTTTCCATTGGGATATGTGATGGTCTCTGTCATTGGTTCTTTGTAGTATTTCTTGAGATGACCAATTTTATGACAGTGTAAGCATGCCATTCTGGGGTTAGTCCAACCTCTAGACTTTCTAGTCCATTGTCTCATACATTTTGCAGTAATGTGACCAAATCTTCCACATGTTGTACAATTTGTCCAAGTGTTGTAATCCCATACATACTGGTTACCAACTCTTTTTGGTTGATAGGGAGTTTCTTGACGTTTAGACTTCCATGCTTGCCTTTTCTTTTTCTAGTATTCAAGAGTTGTTTGCCCATTCATTTTGCATGTAGGATAGTATTTGTCCATGTAGGTTTCCTTCTTTTTTTGTTTCATATTAGACTTAGATTCATATGCTTTATGTCCTTTCCTGTTAGATTTATAACAAAATCCTATGAATGAAGATGTAGATTTAGGAATACCTTTCATTTTGCCTCTGCATATATTTGATGTGTGGGCTTGATTTCCATAGTGATTGCATGTCAGCTTTCTTGGTCTTGGATTTTCATAGACATTCTTTGGATTAGATTGATTGGGTGATTCTCCATTCTTGGTAAAGCCTAGATAGGTGTTGTTGTTGAATCTTCGTTGTCCTTCAAGAAAATCATCCATTCTTTTATTGCTTTCTTCAGCTTTCTTTATAATTTCAATATGTTTCTGCTGAATTCTTATTTCATGTTTCAACTTTTCATTCTCATCCCTTAGCTCACCGATAGCTTCTATTCTTTCAATGAGTTCAACATTTATTTTGTTTGCCTCTTGACTCATAAGAATAATCTGATTTTTGATCTCATGCTGATGCTCTATAAGTCTTTGTATTTCAGAATCTTTCTCTTGTAGCTTTTCTGTAATCTTTCTTCTATCATCAATAGCTAGTGTTCTTTCTTTCTCAGCTTGTCTAGCACTATTCATGACATCAATCATTCTTACCATTTGTGTCTCTTGACCAATTTGTGGAGATTTTATTTGTCTAGCTAGATGTTGATTGATTTCAGTTAGGATTATGATGCTTTCCTCTGATGTGTCTGATACTTTGCTTGTAGTTGATCCTGAAGACTCAAAGAAATATGGTATCTCTTCCTCATGATAATCTGTTTCACTATAAAAAGATGCCATAATCTTTCTTTCATCTAAAAATTGTCTCATATTGATTCTAGCTTCTTTATACTGCTCATAGAAGATCTGAATTTCTAGCTTCTTATTTTCAATTTTCTTGTCGAGACTGTACTTCTCCATTATATGATCTTTTCTCTTAAGCCTTTAAGATTTTCCAAAGAAGAGACTTAGCTCTGATACCAATTTTTGAAATTAATGGAAAGTGTGTACTAAGAGGGGAGGGGTGAATCAGTACCTCTAAAAATTTTGTGTCTTTTAACCTTTATCCTTTAAGTTATCAAATGTTTATCCAACCATTTGTTCTATACTATCTTGATGCAAGATATATCAATCCATAAACTTAATAATACATGTGAAAATTCATAGAAACATTCATGAAAGTAATTGACACATAACACAAGATATGATATTGCAGAAAACTCCTATTAGGAAGTAAAATCTGTGGTGGGGATGACACCCACAAAATATTCACTATCTACAGATTGGAAGGGGCTAGTTAAGACTTACAATTTGATCACTTCTGATGATCTACCTAGTTAAGAGTATCTGTGGAGACCTATTAAAGTCTAATCGGTTAAGGGCTTTAGCAATAATATTGAGTGTGCACTCGGTTAAGAGATTTATAGTTGGACTGTTAAATCCACCTTCCTTGAAAGGATTTTTACACTTTGCTTCACTTTTTAGAATGATAGAAAATTACAATTTGACCTGGTGTATGCAATCTCCTATTTCTAATTATAGGTCCATTTAAGTTTACATAAATAAGTATATCACCTAATGTGATTGAATAATAAATCTGATGCTCGATAGCCTATGTTCTTGGTTCTTGTTAACCAAATTCACCTTTTGTTGTTCTAGTTTTTGAAAATCTCAATTTGATCCATAGGTGTGCTCGTATGCTTCATTCATCCTCTCATATCCTTTCACATCCCTCTCTCATCATCCATATAATGAATGTTTACATCTATCTATAAGACAGATTGACCTAATCAAGTTTCACATAAAACAATGTTAACTCTAAGATCGGGTTTACAAATTTTACCTTGATCTCCTACTCTATGTGTTTTAAATCTGTTAGACTGATTAAAGCACTTACATTCATGTTTCTTGTCCCCAAATAAATGGTTTTAAAGCAAATCAAGATTCTATAAATAGAATAAGCCTATTTTATCTGATGTGGAGGTCAGATCCACTTTTTGCGGGCTATAACTGACTTTCAGTTTCTGACGATCAATTATGCTTTGAAATCAGTTGACAGTCTTTCAGGTTCCTTGCTTGAACTATTCTCTTAGTTTTCTCTTTAACTGTCTCTTGGGTTGCACTATATCCTTCACGTTGGGTTCCTGTTTATCCTTCTAACTTTGCATTTTTGGTTTACACAAAAAATTGTGTCATCGGTTTTCTTTGTACTTAGCAGTTTTCGGTGATCTCTTGTATCTGCATTTTTGGTTTTCTCTTTGTCCTATCTTTTGGTGTATGCTTACCAAAAGTGTTGTTTGCATACTAATGGAAAATTAATTTTATTACTCTCTTCTCTAGTATTTTTTATGATTTTAAAATTTTTCTAAATTGATTTAGCATTTTTTTATATTTTCCAAATCAATGACTTCTCAAAGCTTTATATACCTACATGTAGTTTTTAGCAATTTTGTTCAATGTTTTGTAGTTGAAACAATATAAAATTTATATGTCAATATTCTTTGTTATGAGATCTAGAAAAGGGTACTTTTAGTTTTTTGACATTTTCTATTTTTAACAGAGAATGGAATAGCAGAAGTGAAAACTTCCTGCTTCTTTGTGTTTTTGGAGGTTTGGCTATCAACAGGGCATGCCACCTAGGTAGACTCAGCCGAGTCAGACTCGATCTAGTCCTACTGGCCCTCACATTTTCTCATTTAGGAGCCTACTAGGCCACGTAGGTGTCATTCGATGTTGTGTGGTGCCTACATGGACTCAACCATGTTAGACTCGACCGAGTCTGACTAGGCTGAGTCTAACTGGGCTGAGTCTATCAAGCTAGCTTAAAAGGTGACATTTTATTGTTATTTTACCCGTTAACAAATAGTTAAGTCTATCTTTAGCTCTGCCAGCTAAGTATTTTGTCATTTCTGAACTCCAGTTAAGTTAGGTGTTTCAACTCTTTGATAGCTTTGGTCAATAGTTTAGTTCTCCTTGGGCTTCTCCATCAGTGCTGTCTGTCTTTTGGGGTTGTCTGTCCTTCGGGCTTGTTTGTCCATTGGTTAACATTGTAATTCTGTCCATCACTAATGCTTGTGATTTTTCTCGTCGATAATGCTTGTCAGTTTGTTTACTCGAGCATCAATGTGACTTAGCTCTCAATTTTATCTATCCGCCGGTTTCCACTAGCTGTCAGTGTTTGAAGTCACTTAGTGAATGCTGGTCATTTATGCATTACTGAAAGCATAATATCTATCTTTCTGATTCTCTGAAGTCTTTGACACTTTGAATATAACCGATCAGATTATATCAAGTTGACATCAATGACAATACAATCTATTAAGTGATTTAATGTCTTGCATTATCTTTTCTGCATTTCGGTGATCATCTTCAAACATTCAATCAGTTACATGTCATCAAATACAATCTAGAATACCAAACCTTTCTACTAAATCTTGATAAAATTTAAGAACACCTTCATTGGCCTCTTTTAAAGAAACACCTTTATTCCACTTGATAAAATAATTAGTGGCTATCAAAATACACTTGTGACCCACAATTGAAGGTGGGTTAATAATTCCAATAAAATCTAATCCCCACTTTATGAATGACTACTCTACTTGTATTGGTTGTAGAGGTAAGGCTTCTAATCTCTTCTTTTTTGCAAACAATACACATTTTCTACACTTCCTAACCCAATCATATGCATCCTTAAAAAAAAAGCCAATAATAACCAACTCTCATAATTTTAAGAGTTGTAGTCCTAGGAGAAAAATGACCACCAACTATTCCACCATGAAATTATTCCAAAAAGGTTCTAGTCTAATCATCTTCAATACATCTTAGCATAACCCTATTGAAATATTTTATTAATGATATACCATCAAAAACCACATAGGGAATTTCTTGGAGTGTATAATACCTTCATTTTGTGTTATTCAAATCACTAGGAAACTCACCAGTTTGCAAGTAATGCATCATTTCTTGTATTTATCTTTTAGGAGGTACTTCTACAACTGATTCTCCTTCATCTTGTAGTATTAAGATAGTCTAATTTTCAATATGTTTGTTTTCCTTTTCATTCCAACAATCTGATCACACAGTCTTTTACCTCTATCGATATATGTGACTTTAATTTCAACATCACATTCTATTACTTTTGTGATCCAACTTGGTCTTTTTTCATTTTAATCCTTGCTTAACAAAAAATCCTTGATAGAAGGGTGAGCAAACAACAAATAAATCTTACTATTGGAAAGCATATGCCTTCATTTTTTGAGACTCCTTACAACAACAAACAAATGCTTCTCAATAAAAGTTTAGCTCAACTCATAATCATGTAATACATGGTTGAATAATGCTATTGGATTGTCCAAAGATTCCTTATTTTGTTGGACCGAAATGGCTGAGATAGTTTTCACACTTCCAAATGCATATAAAATAAAATCCTTACTATAATAAGAATTTATGAGTGTTGTGACTGATGCTATGGCATCTTTGATTTATTCAAATCTTCTTCCTCCTTCCTTAGTATAAATGAAACTCACATTTTTCCTTAGCATAGAAGTTAGAGGCTATAAAAGAATATCAATGTTTGGACTAAACCTTCTAACAAAATTGATCCTTCTAAGGAAACTTTGAAGACCCTTCTTATGAGACAGTAAATGTAACACAAGTACTATACTAAATCTTTTCAGATATATAGGAATAAAAAACTATGTGACCAATTAATGGACAAAAAATATGCACTTCTTAGGATTTAATGACACTCCATATGCCCTGCATCTTTCAAAACTCTACCATAAATGCATAAAAATATCCTCAACATGCTTATAAAAAGCAATGATATCATCAAGATATACTAGAATAAACTTGTACATTAGTCCTTCAAAGGCCATATACATGTCTCTCTAAAAGGTTTCTCTTGCTTTAGACAATCCAAAAGGAATCTTTCTTTATGCCATGGCTCCCTATTTTTTGGTGAATGATTTTATATAATGATCATCTTCTTTCACCAAAATATAATTATACCCTAAAAAACTATCTAATAATGAAAAGTTTTCAGATCCACAAATAAGTTGTAAACTTTTCTCCATAGATGTAAGAGGGTAACAATCCTTATGTGATGCTCTATTTAGATCCTTTAAATCAACACACAGTCTTATTTCTCCATTTTTATTTCTTACAAGGACCAAATTAGAAACCCATGGTGTAGGCTTGATATAAGGAAAATTATTATTAATTTCAATAAACTTAATCAACTCAACCTTTGTTAAATGTTCAAGCTTTGGATTCCAACGCCTTTTCCTTTGCCTCACTGATTTTGCATTAGGTTATAACTAAATAGTATGTTGTGCTAAACTAGGATTAAATCCCTTCAAATCACCATAATTCCAAGTGAAGACATCAAATTATTGACAGAGTGAAATAAAAACTTGTTTTTCTTCCTTAGTATATACCTTGCCAAGATTTAAGAGCTTGCCTTTGAATATTTCCGTAGGCTCAAAGTTATCCTCCTTCACTGTCATGTTGATTTTATCCATTTTTACCCCATCGTCTAAATTAAAAATCGATTCAAGTGTGACCAAACCATTAGTTAACTTATTTGACTTCAACTGAATGATTTGGTCACCATATTGTTCCTGCAACTTATGTTCGTTAGCAATTGAAAACTCAAATTCCTCTATCAAAAAATTACAGATCTGCTCACCACTTTCAAATACTTTCCAATGTACATTATTATGTGGAACTGAAGGTTAACAAGAATTTTAATGTAGTGTTTACTATTTACCTCTTTTACCTCAACTAGGATGTCAAATGCAGTACCCTTTGTAGCCAACTTATCATCTTGCTTATTCTAATTTCTTGGTATAGACAAAAAATTAAAGGCACCAAACTCTTCAATTACGTCCCAAAATATGTGCTTATACATATTCAACAAATCATTCTTGGTGAAAATTCACATTCCTCACTTGATCAACCAGTATTTTTCTATCCCCAAACACCCACAAACACCTGATATTCCTTTTCCTAGCCCATTCTAAACTATGAATGAAATCTTCATAATATGATGTATTATTTGTACAACTAAAAAAAAGCAAATAGTAGATCATCTTTTATGGATACAAACATTGCACCACCTCCAAAACCAAATTTGGATCTTGACCCATTAAAATAGAGACTCTATAGTTTGTTTGATTATTTCTCTAGATGCTTCTCCTCTTTCTTAATCAGGCTTGGGACAAAAACATCATCTTCATGAATTACATAGATACCAAGGTATATTTTCTCTATGTGTGCATAAGGATTAACTTCATGATTTTTAGCAACCCAACGATCTAAAATAAAATCTAGAATACCTTCCAGTGGGGTATTTGGATTAGGGATAATAAGTTTCTCTTCTAGGATTCGTTCATGGTAAGTAATATTGGCTATAATGGGGTTGGGATTATAGGGCTCAATATGATCCTTAGCTTGTGGTTCTGATTTTATGGTAACTTTAGTCACATACCTTATTCTAAAGAACACATGTGACCAATCTGATGAAAGATATCCCCCTAACTTGGTTGTATAATCCCTAGATAAACATAAAGCAAAGTGGGAAGGCAAATCTATGGCATAGATATCCTAAGGAATGGAGAAATTGGGACAAGAATGAAAATGTAAGTCAATATTTTTTATGATTCTTATTGTATTGAGTGTTGTCCCATCAAGTTGTACTACCCCTTTTGTGATTGGTTCATAAGTCAAATCTAATTGATCAACAACTTTCTATGGAATTAAAAAATTACTAGCCCATGAGTCAATCCTATAATTATGAACTAAATAAGAACCAGTGATTAGGGTGACATAAAATGTATTAGGTTTAACTTATTTGGGCTTCTCATTAGCTTGAGGGGTCCTAGCCATGGCTATTTTAGGCTGATCCTTAGAGGATTGTCCTATCAAATAAATATTATCAAGATCCTCCTACAAAAGATCCTTTTGCCTAAGAAGGGCTAAGGAGTCTGACATTAAAATTATCACATTATACTTCTCCACATGCTCTAGAACATTAAAAGAACCTGGGATCACTTTCTAATGCACTTTAGGGTCAATAAATTGTCCTTGTATTTGTGGTGCTTGTAGCTACATATTAGGTTGATCTTTGGCTACTACACCTTGTCCTCCTGGAAATATTTGGACATTTTTCATTTGAGAAGGCACCTTAGTTTCTTGTTGGCTAGTAGAGCCTTGATTTGTGTTCACATCTACTTGTTGTCCTTTATCTACAAGCCTCTTCTTCGATCTTGTCATGCCCAAAATTTGCATGTAGAAACACAACAATTTTTTTTTTGAAAAGTTTACTAAGGGTTGACGTGATTGTACTCTCTAGTTTACTAAGTGCCAACATGAGGAGAAAGTTAAAAAGACAGGGTTGAATTCAAGGGGTTAATAGGTCCAATGTTGAAGCTAGGGTTGAGGGGTAATCATGACGTGAGTCAACATCCCTCAACTCATGAGTGTACCAGGGTCTAGCTTGCTCAAAGTAATTTTTGTAAGTCTCCTAGAGTTAAGTCTAAACTAGGTTTCACAACTACCTCTTCACATTAGTTAAAATTAAGTCAAGATTTTTATCTTAGTTATCTAATTTATTTCATAAAATTATTTTTACACTGGCCACATGTATTGATCACGTAAAAATAACATTACCTAGTTAAGTACAAATACAAATTATTCACCAATGATTTCCTAATACATCTTATGGACCTAATATTTTAAAAGGAGATCTTAAGTTAAAATTTTATTTATATCAAATTATTAATTTTTCCTTACTAAAGAAGGTTACATAGGTCAAGCGTAAACAATTCATTATGTATTATGCAACTCAAAAAAAAATCTCCTTAGATTATAATAATCCAATATTTAAAAATGATCTTAATAGATTAAAATCGCTTATTTAAAATTTACCCTTTATTACTAGGAAATAGATATCTAATATAATTAACCTTTTAAAATCCCCACATTTTATACATTAGACTTTCTAATAAATTGAATTTAAAAAGTTCTAAATATGTCTTATTAATTTAAATAATATCTATGATTTATTACCATGACTTTACTAACATATAGCATTAAGCCCCAACAAAAGTGGGGTTAAATTAAGGAAACTATTAATAATGTAATAATGAATAATAGATTTTCCCACCAAAAGTAATCCAAATAAAATAAAATAAATTTATTCCCATAAAAGAAAAATCCACTAAGTAAGAATAAAATTAAATATTTCTTACTCCAACATTAAATTTATTTAAGCATAAAATAGTTGTAATAAAATTTCCATTCCTTAAACTAATAAAATTTAAAGTTACCATAGCTAATAAAAATTAACCATTTAAATCTCCATTTAAATGGGAGAGTAATAAAAGGAAACTTAAAAAAAAAAGAATAAAGATTAAAAGATCTCCCAATTAAAGGAATTCAAAATAAATACATCCCCACAAAAAAAAAAAAAAAAAAAATCCACTATAACAAGAAATAAAATATAATTTTATTAAACTTAACAAAAAGAAATCCACTAAATCAAGAAATAAAATAAAATATTATTAAACTAACATATCTCACTTACATTGGAGAATCCCTAACCCTAATTTGAATAAGAGTGTTAAGAAATGGATTTACTACTTTGTTTTCCCCTCTTTCTTTTTCTAAAGCAGTGACCTAATGGTGAAGGGGACTCCCCTTAATACCACTCAGCACACGACAGAAACAAAGAGAAACAACAGAAATTTGCAAGAACAGAAAATTGGCTTCTTATTGGCTCCACAAATGTGGAATAACAAACTTCAGAATTACAATATCAAAAGCCACATGGGCATCCCTTACAATAATCTGTAGGACAAAGCCTCAA
>MU225742.1:585625-637103 GCA_018584345.1 Thuja plicata | reverse complement strand
CAGATATCATAAAAATAAAGATTGAGTAATCTTTCATATATATATATATATATATATATATATATAATAATTCTTCCTTCTACAGATTTTAAGTTTTGGTAAAAATATATTTATTTCCATTCTATCTCCAATCTATCTTTCATTAAATCAAATTTTATTTCCAAATATGTTTATGTTCAAATGGGTTATCCTGTTTAATTTCAAATCTAACTTCAAATTATAACAAAACTTTTTCTGTGCAAAATGCATTAAGAAATTTCAGCTCTATATTACTTATGGATATTTCCCTGGAGCTTATATAAACATAATAATAATAAAAACAATAGAGGAAACATAAACCCAGAAAAGTTACAAAAGATAATACATTCTTTCTAAACTAATCTTTAGAATAAGTACTTAATTTAACAAAGGTGTTTCCTTTATGTTTGCTTTAAACAGATTAATATTCTACATGCAAAAATCTGAATCTATGTTTTTCTGTGCATTTTGTAAGTTTATATAAATAGAAAATTAAAAAGGTCAATTTATTAACAACTTATACTTTTCAGAGTTGGAAAATATTTTTCTTAGAAACATAACATTTCCCTAAGTACACAAGCACAGAAAAGGATCTATTAATATAACACAAAACTTATGCATCTTTATTTCAAGTTTGAAAAGCAGATTTCTCTCATAAAGATAAATAATTTCCTTACTTTTAAGGAATATATAAAACTAAGCTCACACATAGTACATAGAGGTTTATTTATGAATTTCATTTATATCTAATATCTCATCTAGAAATAAACAAATTATATGTTGTCTTCTTTTCTCTTTCTACAATATCCAACAACTATTATAAAATTTCCTACAGAATTTAAGCAGAATTTTTAGAAGCTTATTTATTACAAGATTTAGCCCTATGCCTTGAGATGGAACTCAAAATCACATAACATACTAAAGATACAACCATCTTCTTCTCTCCAAGCTTGATCATACCCTCCCAAGAAAATAGACAGCTACAAATCTGCAAACAACAAGATAATGGAACAAACTATGGGAGCTCACCTCCCATCCTAGGTCTCTATGAGACCACCCCTGAGCTAGGGGAAACAAGAAGAGCCTGGGAGACATACAAGCAAAACACCACACCTAAAAAAAAACAAAAATAAAACATAACTCGCTCCCAAGTTCATGCACAAAATGAGTCTTTATGGACTCAAAATAGGGGTGAAGGTGGGACAACCATGAAGGAGATAGCCAAAAATAGAATTACCTCAAAATATGCACAAATATTTCCATGTCTTCCAAAGGCTACTACCACATCCAAAGAGCTCATAAAACACATACATACCCTTATCAACCCCATGAAACTTTCTAAGTTTTTATGGCACATGGAGCCCATAAAATCCATGCTACAACCCTCTTCTTCCCAAGAAGAGACTCTACACTACCATGGTTTCCCAACTAAGCCCTTCACCCACAATGACTCTCCTCCCTCTCAAGGGTGATATATGTCATTCAATCCCATAAAAAACACAACACAAACAACAAGCAAAGAAAGAAGAAAAGATACAAAATCAAATCCTCTCACAAACATAATATCACAAATCTACATTTCACAAGATGAAAATTTGAATAACTAAATTTCAGCAAGATTGAAGCAAGAATTACAATTTAAAAATCCTCTTAAAATTCAGGCTCACCAACCTTAATCCTATCAATATGATGTGGTTGAGATGATCCCTTTCCTCTTATCTCTCATCCCTTGGATTTTCTCTAGTATTTCATCCAAGTACATTCTACAAGTCTCCAAAAATGGAGAGTGGGCAATCAACCCCAACTCTCCTCTCCCTTTCCCCTAAAAGGATCTCTCTCCCACTCCACCTCTTTCCCTTCAAAAAAACTAGAGGCATGTGTCCTCCCTTCTAACATATTTCAACTTCATGCAAGGAGGGAACTCCACTATCTTGGAGAAGGTGAGGATCCTTTTCCCCTTCTCCCAATTTTTGCCACTATCCTAGAAGAGCAATTAAGAAGGCCTAGAAAGCAATTAAGAAGGCCTAGAAAAGAGGTTTTGGCACTCAAAATAATTAAAAACAACCCCTAACCCAAAGTACTACATAAAAACTAGATAATCTTAACTCTAACTACCTCAAAGGACTCAATTTAACCATTTAAAAACCTCTTTTTAGTTTACATTCGAAATTCAAGAATGGTACTCATGACTTGGGTTATCAAGGCAACTTACCTCATATGGTAACACTTCAACTAACCTAGGGTATAACTCCACTTAAAACCAAATCCACATAGGTATGCCATGTCACAACACATGTGTCAATTGACACTACATAAGCACCTCACATTTACACCATGGCATGTTTAAAAAAGAACTATAAAAATAAAAAGGAAATAAATTTACAACCATGCAATACCACATTTATAGTATTTATAACATTTACAAATTAGGTTATTGACCCTTTAGGGCTAACCTTGGCTTCACAAGGATATTCACAATGTAGCCCAATCATGTTTCCCCGATTGACACCATGGTTATTCCTTCTGCACACTTGAACAAGCATCAGTAGTCCAAGAACGAAAACACATATTCATGTCATATCACATTATAATATGTTCCTTTAACCAAAATGTATACACCTCTATTCAGAACTAGATCAATCATAATATTTAACTAATAATTCTCATTACCATGGAAATCGCTTATCTAACCTACCAATATGAAACATTTGCAGAATTTAAACCAAATTTCATATTTACATGTTATAAGATCATATTGTAATATCGAATAAAAATGGAAACAATTAAATCATGCTAACAATTACTGAGAATCATATATGTAAATACGTTTAAGAATCATCAAAATAGAGTCATCATATGATATCTATGTACTATAAAAGGTCCAAAATGAAATGTATCAAAAATAATGTATCATCTAGATAAATATGATATAATAGTATCAGCTTTGAAAAGGATGGATCGGGGTAGGACCTCACAAATCTTGTATTGACTAAAATTGGTACATAGGGATTCTTTGGAGTAGTGTAATACACTCCACAATACTCTTCTTCTTGGAAATTCACCAGAGCTACATCTTGATTACTCACATCATGATGTGCACCTTGCTGACTATTACCTTCTTGGACTGTGTTTTGTTGGGAAGTAGAAATGACTTGAACCGTAAGAGCTTGACTTGTCATGACATTGGATCATGTCATCTGATTATTTGGTTGATTTCATAGATAACGCTAATTGTACTCTTGAGTATAGTTATTTTGAACATGAACTAGCTCTCTTGAAGAGCTGGCTACATTAAGATTGAACTCCCATGAGAAAGATCCACCTTTTGAGGTCTTAGCTAGTAGTTAGAGGATAGTTGGAGTAGTCAAATCAATATGTAGGTATCTAATTTTGAGGATGATGAGTAGTTGGTCAACAGTGCACATGAAGTTTTCAGCCAACCAAATATGGACAACAAGAAAGCTTAAAGGAAATTATGATTTCAAAACAAAATATTGGTGAATCACCTTAGCCAAACATAATTTCAAAACAAAATATTGGTGAATAACCTCCTATTAATTGTAGGTTTTAATTTACAAGAATTTCTTATTCCTTTTCCCTATCAAGTAAGTAGTTCTTAGGAGGTATCTAAATAGAAAAAACCCTATGATTTGGAGGTCTACTTTCATTATAGGGTACTCACAACTTGAAAGTAGTCTCATGTTTCATAGGTTTCCTAAGTCTAGGCTTAGCTAGGATGAAAACCTTGGTGATAGTTCACTAAGATGGTTTGGTTATGCTCTCTCCATATCTCTCTCTTTTGTAAATGTTTCTTTTTTATTGGTTTAAGATTGATGATGACCTAAGTCACTTAGGGGCTTGGTATTTTCCTTGTCTCTTTTACCTTGATGAGATCTATTTCTTGTTCTTTAATCTACTTTACCAAAATTATGAAGTAGCTACATAATTTCGCTAAAGTGGGGGTTAAATGTAGTGTTCTAAATTGTAAGGACTTACAATTTTGGTCCACAGATACTCCCTAATTTAGTTTCCAAGGCTCCTATGCCTGTTATGCTTGATCATACCTTGATTTTGTGCATATTTTTAGAATTCTCATATTAAAATGGACCCCCAACCTAAATCTAGGCCCTTTTCATCTTGTAAAGGGAAACCTGGAGTGTAGAGGGTGATTTAGGTCTCCCCCTACCTTAGGAGTTGCTCCTTACACAGAAAAAGGGGCCCAAATTTAAATCAGAGGATGCTCTTTTGATTATAGGTTGTATTTAAATTTTGTGTCGGCCTCCTTCAAGCTTTGAGCCTTGAAATAGATAGGTGAGGTATAAGTACAAGGCTACCTCCCTCATTTTGGGATCCATCCATAAATTATGAATCCAATACATTAATTTGCAATTAAATTAAAGCACTCAAGCATTCAAAGAGTAGTCAATTTCATTCAAGTGTCAAGCATAGAAGATATGGATTAAAGTCTAGATCCTAGCATGTGTAAAGGAATTCATGTTCTTCCTATCTTAGATCCAAGGTCAAGACTATATCAAAACAAATTTCAAGCATCTTCATGAAAAATTTGACACAGTTTGTGAAGGTATAACATCTTGTCAAGCCTCTGATACTAACAAAAAACTTTTTACTTTATCCAATTTCAATTTGATTTCAATATTAATTCCAATACAAGGGTTTGAATAAGGTGAACCCATTTATCCCAACATTTTCCCCCTTTTCTATGTGCAGGTGAAATGTGATAGAGTTTTGGATTTGGAAATAAGAAGGTCTAACAATTTTCTATAGATACCTTGCCTCTTCATCACTTTTTATTATATCAAGGGCACCTCCCATAGTCAAGGATGATTATAGTCACCCCTTTCCTCTAGGATGCCCATATAGACAATTTGGGCTGAAAATTGGTGTGCAAGTAAGTTACTTTGTCTAGTTCTTAGATTCGGTCCCAAATTCTTTTTATCAGTCTATTATTTTTCTGCATATATAGATTACCTTTACATCCTATATCATCTTGTTTCCTTCATTTCTTCATTCCAAATTACGTCAATTATTCCATTCTTAGTGAAGGAGAAACCCTCGCACTCATTCAGTGCTTGAGTCTTCTTAAGCCTAGTGGGTACTTTCTCCTTCCTAATATAATTAGAGAGATTAAATTTGGGGTGTGAGCTTAATAGCTTGTTTGACCATCCTAGTAAATATCTTATCTCTATCATCACCCATAAATATTTCTTTCTTTACAATATTAGGTTAAGGATAGGATAGGTATAGGTCCCATAGGCACAAATGGATGCTATGAGGGTGGAATTAGATGTTGTGTAGAAATCCATGGATTTGAAGAGGGTCAGAGCAATGCGAGTTCAAGACGAGAGCTATGCTCTATAGGCTAAGATAGATAGGATACATGTGGAGTGAGATTTGGTAATGCCTTTCCAAGGAACCATTAGAACATAGGGTAATATATGCACTAATAATTTTTTTATTAATTACATAAGCATTAACTGCATAAGTGCATAAACATAATACACATTGCATGCGTATGAATAAATAATACAATGATCATCACATGATCATGCACAAGAGAAATTTTTCATGCACTCTCAAGGGTTCCATGAAAAAACAATACATGCCATGAAAATGGAATACACACATTCCACATATTGTCTCAGAGCTCAGACAACATCCCATGAGCTACTTAAGATCAAGCCAGATAAGCTCACTGCTAATAATTGAGGAGACTAGGTTGATCCTCAAAATCAGACTAGAAAATGTTCATTTTAAGCACAAAAGAAAATGTGAACCTACAAAGATCAATTCAAGACTAAATGCCTTAAAAGAATCATAATAATAAAGGGTATCCAAAACCCTAATTGTCTATTACCTAGATCTAAGGCATCTTCTAACTATCATAAATGTACAAGATTGCAAAAGATAAATACGCAACATAAATGAACAAATACACGTCGGAGAAACACACATATACATAGTAGAAATAAGAAATTGCGTATGAGTACAAGAAATCTTCATAGGAACTCAGAAAAAAATAAAAAAAATTTAAAAATGAAATTTTGACACCAACATACAACCAAATAACCTCCACGGTAGGGATTACCGAATACACAAAATATAGGTAAAATAAACTCAATATGATAAATATTAAAAAAATAACTAAAATACTAAACACGATACCACAAGAGAATAATCATTGAAAATAAATGTACAAGGATAGTGTTGACAATTTTTCCCTATCCGTAGCCAAAAATGGTCTAAGTCAAGCTTCTTCATCTTTTAAATTTCCTGTGTCTTAGTTCATTTTATCGCTCGTTAGAATTCAAGTATAGTTCTGGGACTAGTGTCAAAGTCTAACCTTGTCATTGGAACTAGATACTCTTTTGTTTTTTTGTAAACTTCTTCTAGTCAGTCTCATCACTCATCAATTCCAAGTCAAATTTTGTTTTGTTCTCTTGAAATCAAGCTTCAATGGAATCAATAGCCACTTCTGGAAGCATTTTCAGAATCTAAAGAAGTAAAATAACCAGTGAAGGATCAAAGGAAGACAAAATAGTTCGTAAAGAAAGCTTAGAGGAAAGAATACTTTGTTCTAGAAATATCATCAAAACCTGACAAAGGTGATGAAACTAGTGAAATATCAAAGGAAGTTTTAGAGAGACACAAAATAAATAAGGCAAAAAGTGCACCAAGTGCTGGAACAACCGTCGAAATCTAACAAGCTCAATGGAAAATTGAAAATACAAAGGAAAAATAACTCACGTTAAGTTCCAAAACATTCATCAGAGTTCAATCATGGAGGAGGATCTCCTCAATGTAAGAGGAAGAATGGGCTTGAAAAGTAAATAAATGGAAATAAAAGATGGAAATAAGATCAAGTTCCAGAACTATCGTCAGAACCTGATCGTGGAATAGGAATAAGTTAATCAGATGAAGATAAAGGCATGTTTGAGAAATGGAAATATACATTGGTTCCATAGGTAATGTCAGGGCCTGAAGCTGGAAATAGAACCTGAACTAATAAAATAAATATGATTTGAAGGTTATAGAGTCACCTAAAAGTTTCATTTTTAGTGCTTATTTATGACATTACCATAAAAGGTGGTGATTTTCAAATTTGGAAAGCTGACATATTCCAACATCCAAAAAGAGCTAGAGCATTTAATTCTTGAAGTGACAAGCACTAATGGTGCCATTAAATTAAATTAAATAACAATTTAAATGGGTTTTGGGATGCTATCATTATGTGGAGAACAAGCTAGAGAAATCAGTATAGACTAGGGCATCAAAGAATTATATTCATAGTTAACAGTGTCCAAAATTTAGTGAGTTAATCTATTTCTCCCCATTGCTCATTTTGAATTTCAGATGAACTTAGAACTGTAAATTTTTTATCTCTTTAAATTTAAAGTAATCATGAGATTAAAACATCCTAGTTATGATCATCTTAATGAGCTTGAGTGTTCTTTAAGTGAAACTGGAGACACAAAATTAGGGCAAATAAACTTGAAAGAATTCTAGAGTAGAATCAAACAACCCAATAGACATCCAATTACATAGAAATTGGTTGAGAGTGGACTAGTGGTAGAATTTTTTGGTTACCCATTGAAATTAAATTTGTAGATTTGATTATGGAATGCATAAACCGGTATGACCCCAATACAAGGGAAATTAATACACAAGATGAAAGAGTCCATGTCACCATTGATAAGAATACTATATAAAATTTCTTTCAGCTACCAGTGAGGGATGAATACATGCATTGGGATTTCAATTCATCACAGATAGATTTTAGTTTGAAAAGGGCAATGAAAAGAACAATGATTTCAAAAAATTGGTTCTACCCATCGAGGAAAGGCCAGTCAAAATTATCCAAAACTATCATTCACACATCTGTTAAAGGATAAATTTGTGACATAATTGTGTTATTACATAGAATGAGGGGAGATGAAGACATAATTACTCTTGATGAATGAATGTTTTTATTTTGTTCAAGTAATTTGTGCTGAGTCTAGTTACATAGACTGGGTCAGTATTATTAGTGATCGAATCTGCCAATTAATTAATCATCTCCCCTTGAATAATTTTTTTTACATGTCTTCATATTTGGTTTACACCCTAGCATGCACATGTTATTGGTCCAATTTGGAACATGTGGAGGAGTTCGATGACAATATTCAAATATTTGATTTTTACCCTAGCTTGCAATTGCACAACTACGCCAATTTCTATAGGGTGAACGATGTGTTTGCTTTGAAGTTGGTTCGGTAATTGCAAGGGTACCCTGAAAGAAGAATCTCCCCTAAATATTTTTCCCTAATTCAAATATATAGTAGCTATTTCATTCAATTTATGACATTCACTTATATTAGAATTGGTTCCTTCGATGATTTCTTGTGGAAGTTGCCTCGTTATGTTAATGATAGAATCATCATGGTGGAGTTATACAGACAGATTTGTGAAGTGAACATGAGGTGTGTAGAAAGGCGTAAGGCATATGTTCCTTTCCCTATCTCATTATAGGAGTACACATGCTCCTTTGTCTCAAATGAAATTAATGTTACCAAGGAAGCTACCATGTACACAATGGAAACTTATTATGTTTTAAGGCCTCATTTTGATCCAAATAATTTTGTGATTTATAATCTACAGTCGGGAGCCTCCTACCACCATGTTCCCACCATTGAATATTAATGGGCTAATTATATGGATAACTTTGAGGTGAGGAGAAGGTCACGGTCTCGGTTAAGTGTGAGCCAAATTGAGGCCTTTAACCTTCAGTTTGATGTTCAAGGAATTATGGAAGACAGATCAGATGTGGTAGATCCTAGATATTATGCAAGGGTGCAGGGAACTCCATTAGAACCCATCAATTGGGATGTTCTAGAGTTAGATGACTAAGATGTCAGGACCACTCTAGTTTTGAAGAGAACCCAAAAATGGTTGGCACAAGTGAGAGGGGGAACATAGGACACAACCCCATCTAGTACTCCAATAGTTACACAGAGTTCAGTAGCCCCACCTACTCAGATTGCTTCTACTGATAATATTTTAGTTATCAATTTAATAGAGCCCCTAGAGGAGGAGGTGATGAGGAGCCTCCAAAGAAGTCTAAAAAAATCCTCACTACTTGTGGAGTTGGAAATCTACCTAATATTGGTCTTTACATGGATAATGCATCTCCTAATCAGCTAGATGATACGCATCTAGGGAAACCAAAGAGCACTCAGCCAAAGAAAACATGGCAGAGAGACCAAGATGGCCCCGATATGAGAGTGACCACTCTGATGGAAAAATATAAAGGAAAGAGAATAGTACAATAATCTCATCAACCTACTGGTGATCAAAGTATGGTGTTAAACTTTCCATTTTTAGTCCAAAATCCTAGCATCACCGCACCTCCGGTGAGGAGGAATCTCACTTTTTCTCAAGATGATTTGAATTAAACATCCAATATTTTAGCAACACCCAGGTGGATACAAGAGAGTATAGAGAAAAAATAGGAAGATGAAAGCATATGTGTGCCCACCTTAGGAGGATATTACACAACTCCTACAAACTATCCCTTCCCCCCAAAACAAGAAGTTGAAGACAACTTCTCGGCTAATAGAGGATGAAAAAATAGGGCACGTCTTCCTGGAATTAGCACAACCAACAACAGATAAGTAAATTTATTCTACCACTACTGATGATTATACTATTACAATAATTGACACAAGGGACCTAGAGTTTGAAAAGGATGTGGACCTCTGGCAGTTCTCTAATCTATTAATGCATAAAAGGATTGAGAAGACAAAATTGGATAAAGACAAGTTGAAGGAAATGGTCCAGTTTCTATCAGAAAGCCTTAGGTTGTTGTTAGCTCCCCTTTATACTTAATTATCCAACTCTTCAAGTGTCATTCTACATCCTCCCAGAGAAAGTAACAAAGGATTGATCTCCCGACTAAAAATAGACAATCAATTTGGGAAATTAACTAGATAATGGATTGCAAATTTAAAGGTAAGGGGTCTACCCTTCATTGAAAGACTAAGTGAATATTATGATTTCATAGTGCTAGCAAGGAATATTGTAACCTCAGAGATTAGGGTGACCAAGATGGAGGAGAATACACAAACAAAATATGAATCATATTAAAGAAATAATGAATATGAAAGATACCATAGTCATGAGCCTTGGTATATTATAGTCACCTGATCAACCTTTGCAGAAGTGGATGTTCAACATGGATTAAAAATGTGAACCCGTCCTTAAAAGTATGAATAATCTGAAGAAACTTTTGAAAGAGGGTAAAGAAATGATAGATCAAATAATTGGATATTTCAAAGATATCAGTTGCAAACTGCAAAGGAAAGATAATTCTAGGATTATTTTTGTTGATGAATTAAAGAACCAATATCAACAAAATATAGAATCCATTACAACTCCTCAAGATTTTTGCATAGAATAATATAGAAAACTTTCCAATATTGATGTTGTACTAATGTGGTGCAAGAATCATCACCAGAAATTGATTATGAAAGCCAAACAAATTGGGGAATAAATGGCTTATTGGACTATTCAAAACACTAACATTTTAGTTCCAGAATTAGAAGATATAATGACAGTTGTCAACACATTACAAGCATATAAAGAGAAATTGGCAGCTGAGAAGGAACCAATGACATGAGATGGAAATGCAATAGTCTCATGAAAAATATAATCTTATGCTTATATTTTAGTTTTTCTTATTATTTGGTAGCGTTCTAAAGGTCTTTATTTATATTATGTTTTAAAGGGGACTTTAAAAAATAGTTTTTTGTAACCTTCTCAGTTGATTCTAAAAAATACTTTAATTTATAATGTTTTAAAGAAACTATATGTAACAGTTTTAGAACAATTTCTGGAAGGTAGCCGAAGGGTGTATATATATATATATATATATATATATTAATGATAATGCAAAGGATCAACAATTTTGATTCTCAAATCTCCCCTGTTACTTTGATAACTGAGTGAGACTCAGATTTGGAATTAGCTATTGTTCATTAAAATATTTGTTTCTTTAACTTTATGGTAAACAAATGAATGAATGGTATTAGTAGATGAATTAGGGACACTAAACTTTGTTTTATGTGTTGTTGATTTAAATGTTCTTTATGATGTCATCTACTAATAGTTATTCAATCCCTTTCCATTGGTGAAAGAGGCATTTCATAAATCTTATTTCATCCTTCCTTTCCATCTTTGTGTGGATATTTATATGAGTAGATTGTAGTTTTGTGCGTTTTGATGTAATTCATTTCGAGTATATCATTTGTGGATATTTCATGGTGATGAGACTCACTAAAGCCTTTCTTCTTTCTGGTAAAAAGCATACCCATTAAATTAGTGAGAAAGTTACAAAATTCATTACATATTCATTTTAAGAGAGTTGTACCTTTCAATTTAGAGAATAAACCATTCATACTTTATTCAATTGTTGTATAACAAAGCGATTTTAAAGTCCATAGTTATTTTTCATCAAAAATCCAATCTATTTACCAAAAAATAGAAAAGAGAACATCACGCTTGGTACTACATCACTAAATCCAATCCACCACCTATACACTAGTCCCTAATAGTGACATGTCATGCCACCCAACCTTTTGGTACCCTCAGTCCCACCCTACCGTGCTCACAGAGATAGTCATATGGCCCAAAAAAATATAATGATCACATAGAGAGTAGGATTACACACACACACACACCATACAAGTGCAATAATAAATGTAAGCTACTAAAATCCACGTAACACTTGAGTATTTTTTAAACACCAAAAACATCCAAATTGATATTGAATAAAATTTTGTAAGAATAAGATTTTACAACATCTTCTCACACATGAGATAATAAAACATAATAAGTATGTCATATCAACCAACTTGACGATACATCACATAATCATGATACAAATAGACCACCAAAGGGTCAGCACATCATATGAGCCATATAGTGATACTATGCATCATTTATTGATTTATTCCATATTTGGCCATATAAATATGATGGATATTAAACAAAAAAAAAACCATAGCATGAAGTCCATAGAACATACTAATCCAATGTCTAGTCACCAATTAAATGTGATAATCAAATATATAACATAAATCAAGTCTTTGAGTAGCCAAAAAGGTTTGTAAAACTCCACAGAGTCTATAGTATCTCCTGAAAATATGGACACAAAAAATTGAGACTTGAAAATTAGGGGATGGCATGAAAATCCTAATGAAATCACCCAGACTGAAGATACCAAGATAAAAGTTCACCAAGGTCACTATTCAGACCTAAACAATGGTTTGGTGCAGAGACTCAAGAATGGAGTGTCATCACATGACACATGGTGGCCTGTATAACTTTGAGAAATCCTTCTCTTACCAATGAGGGGTCTACTATTTTGGTTCAACATTTGTAGATGACCACAACTATGCCAGCTCAACATCCACAAATGGCCATGACTATGTTGGCTCAACGTCACTCAGATGCTCATGGCTATACTAGCTTAATGTCACTTAGATGAACATAATAATCTTGTTAGTTTAATCTTGTTATTATGTTTTACCCCATTTATTTATTTAAGCTATTAGTTCTCATTAGGAGCTCTCCAAGGGTTACCCTAGTCACCCCTTTGTGTGCTAGATTTCCTTAGAGATCCACACTAATCCATTAATCATACATGAAATAGGCTCATCTTGTTACAACAAGGATGCACAATACAAGACAATGCAAAAAAATCATGAAGCAAAGAAAGACTCAAAATTCATTAAATTGTGTTGAAATATCCTAAGTTGTATTGGTCTTAAACCAAAACCATAGGTGTCTCAAAGATCTCATCAATGAGCATAACTCTAATATGCTAAGGATGTAGTGTGAACACCATACATCTAAATACCAAATGAAAGCTCAACTCAAGAATAAATAAGGCCAATAAATAAAGGAAAGGCACAAGGAAATAAGTACAAGGCAATAAAAGAATCATAGGTCATGCTTCTATCATGATACAAAGAGAACTCATTTAGTCACAAATCAAGAGTATGTGTCTCTCAAGATACCATCAAGTAGGCATAGCTCAACTACGCTAAAAGATTCGGTCTCAAACACACACATAAATAAAATCAATAATGCAACTCAAGAATGCAAGAAAAATCAATGAACCAAGGCAATAAAATAGTGTACAAGCACACTCTATTGGCCTCATTTCCAAGGGGATGAATCCCAAGAGAGGGTCTAACATAAAAAAATCACATTGAATTTTAACATTCATATAAAATCCAGAATAATTTTCTCAACCAAATCAAGTATAAAACTCTCGAAAGCATAATTTTATGAAAGGGAGATCCACTTCTAGCAATAATCAACAAGCACACAAACACACTCAATCAACATAAAACTGAGAGTCTAGATAGTGATAGTTCATAACCAGAATATCCTCAATTTATTTTGACGATATGAACAAACTAAAAATATATAAAATAACCAAAATCAAAACTCACAACATGCCAAAACTAATTAAAACCCAGTTTTATGGAGGCCACACAAATCAAGGATCTCCCAAAAATACTAAAAAATCAAACTTGGAATCTCGCAATTTTTGGAAAACCCATTGGTTCCGACATGCCCAACATAGGCAGCATAACGACATGAACTTGCATACCAAAATCATGAAATGCACATAGGCCAAAACAGACACTGAATCAAATCAAATATGTGGTTAATAACTATCATCTCATCCCACAAACTAATTTTTAAAAAAATCAAATGATTAAATTAAAGAACAAAGAATATATGAGGATTCCTACCTCAATAATGAAGAAAACATCAAAACAAAAATTCACACACTCTGTGAAATCAAATGAGCTTCTCAGCAAAGCAGAGCAATCATGGCATGAATCCAACAAGCCGCTACCCACCAAAATCCAACAAGTGATTCGTTCCCAACAAGCAAAAGATTGAATTCTCTTAAAGTGTGTTTTGCAATTTTTAGAGTTCAAATTTCATAAGTGCTGAAATGAAATCTATTTCCACAATATAAAGTCACTTTTCAAAAGGGTTTTTTGAATAATTTAAAAATCAATTAAATCCAAATTACTTAAAGTCATAGTAAAATCAATTAAATAACCCCAAAATCCAACATGGATTAAATTAATCAAATTCCAATTAAAAGGGAATAACACCACGGAAAATTTGTGAGTAAATAATAAAATAACCAAATGATAATTAAAATTAGCACTTTAATGATCTTAACTCCATCGTGATCAACTGTGGATAATTGACAATGGACAAACATTCGCTCGTCTACCACAATATTCAAACGAAATATAGACTTGCCCAAATGGTAACCAAAGGTATAATAATGTAAGTATGGATATATTGTGCATGTAGGGACAATATTGGCTAAATATGAGAGAGGACTAATGTAACTATCTCTTATGCTACTATTGGGGATAAAGACACACTCAAACCTGTAAAGCTAGGTGGAGTCGATATCAGGTACCTGTTCACTAAAACATGCACACATCAAAGTGTAGTTTATCACATATAAATAGTCAAAACACACACACATATATAATAATCCATAAATGGAACTAATGAAAGTATGTTTTAGCAGTGTAATTATACTTATGTATTTGAATGTTACGAAACCATTTGTTTCATATTTAATCCTCAATAGACATCATAAATATGTTGGAATAATGGAATGGTGTGTACTGAGAGGGGAAGGGTGAATCAGTACCCTTAAAAATTTTTAATAATTATCCTTTAGTAATCTTTCCTTGCATTACCGACCATATTTCTTTTCTACCTTATGCATGTAATATCAAAACATAAACTTAATTGCATGTAAACATTGATAGAAACATTCAAGAAAAGTAGTTACACATGACACAAGAATTGGTAACATAGAAAACCCCTGTTAGAAGGTAAAAACTACAGTGAGGATGAAACCCACAAAGCTTCACTATCTGTAGAATGGAAGGTGTTGGTTAAGGCTACAAGTGTGATCACTTCTGATGATCTTATCTTGTTAGGAGTAACATTTTAGACTGGTTAGGTCTACTCAGTTAAGAGATTTTAACAACATTGTTAAGTGTGCACTCGGTTAAGAGATTTTAACAACATTGTTAAGTGTGGACTCGGTTAAGAGATTTACAATAAGACTGTTAAGTCCACCTTCTTAAAGGATTTCTTCTATTTTCTACAATTGTTAGAGAGTAGTCAAATATACTTGTTGACCTGATAGCTTGAAGTGTTGAATATAGATCCTTTAAGTTCATAAGATATGTGTATCACCTATAGTGATTGATTAATACCTTTGTTCTACTCGGTAGCCTTGAATCTTGTTCTTCATAACTAAATTTTTTCTTTTGTGTCCTTCTGCATGAAAATCTCTATTTGATCCATAGATTTTTGTTGTGGCTACAATCATCATGTTGTGATTGATTACTACATCTATTTATACAATGTATTGACCTAATTAGGTTTCACGCTTTACAATAAAAACTCTATGATCAAAGGTTTACAACTTGACCTTGATCTCCTAGTTTGCATGTTTACAATAAGTTAAACTGATTAAAACAATTACATATGCTTTACTTGTTTCTCAAGAAATGGTTTTATAGCTAAGCATAAAGCTAACTATAAAACTGAAGTGTTTTATCTGACGTGTATCTCAGATTCACTTTTCTCAAAAATAAAATTGTCTCCCTCTAGACTGGTGCTCAGTCTTCTCTGTAGTCTTTTCTCAGTGATGTCTCTGAACTGTCTGTCAGTTTACTCTGTAAACTATGTTCTCGGTTTACTCTATAAAATGTCTATCGATGATAGTCTGATTTCGGTGTTCATTGTGCTTGTCTGTTTCAATGACCTTTGCACTTAACTGTTTCAGTGACCATTGCACTTGTTTGTATGTTGTCACTTGGTGATCATGTTAATGACAGTTCAAAAATTGGTTCCTTGTATACTAATGACAAATATTATCCTTTAGGATTATCAATCTCCCCCTTTGGCATTAGTATCAAAAACTTATATGTGCAAATTGAAATGTTCAATATTTACACCAAGTGTATACCTTTTTAATGACTCCCCCTGTGCATGCCTCGGTATGGTGTATGTACATGTTTCTCCTTTGTGTACTCCCCTCTTTGGCCTTTGACATGTTTTCCCCTTTTTGCATTTTCCCCCTTTGGGTTTTGCTCCTTTTTTACATTTCCCCCTTTTGTACATTCATTTTCCCCCTTTTTTGAAAATAATGACAAAGGTGTAATACTTACAACTTGTCAAGTATGTGGGCATGGGATTTTTGAATTTCTGCCATTATCTTCTCCCATTTCTCTTGGAGGTGTTCCAGGGTCATGTATTCCAATTTGACTCAAGCGTGCATGTCATATATGCTCTTGGTAACAGACATTACTCGGGTGGAAATCAATTTTTTGCCGAAGTCATGTGTTTAAAAACCACTGTGAGATTCGGGAGTAACATAGCTTGGAGCTTGGTTACCTCATCTCAGATTCTTCTTTTAGCCTTTTGTAGTTCTGGTCTCAACCTTTTTGACTCTACAATCTTCTCATAATGAAATTGGAATGCATTTTCATCAGTTGTGAGACTTTGTGCACTAGCCTTAAGATTTTCATCTATCTTTGCTATCTTTTCACTATGCTCGGTAGTGAAATTCTCTATTGTGCACAAATTTTGAACTAGTTTAACTACTTTTGATAATATTGGTTCCATTGTAGTTACTATTTAAAAAAAATTTACCTTATTTTCTGCCACTTCTTGGCTGATCTTCTCGATTAACTTGTATTAACACTTCTCCTCAACATGTTCCTCAATGACTTTGTCTGCATCTACATTCTATGATGTAATGGCATCAGTGACTACTGCTAATTGATCAAGTATAGGTGCATTTTGATCAAGTTGAGTGTCTGGTACTATCTCCAATAGTATTTATTTTGTGGTATCCAGAACTTGTGAGTTCTTGTGCTCATCTTGAGCTTGTCTTGTAAAGCCTTCCTCTTACAAAGTTCACCATACTTTGTCAGGGTCTCAAGATCTAGTGTTCTAGGATCATAGTCAGGTATGTCAATGATTTCATTGATTGTGACCGGTGCTTTGTTTTTATCCTTCTTTGAAATAGTGCTTGAAGTAGGGGAATGAAGGAATATTACAAGTTCTTTCTCTGACTCTTTTTCTTTTGGTGATTGTGTGGGAGGTGTGGCGCCTTTTGTATGCTTCTTGGTATTGACCTGTTGGCCAATATTAGATGTCTCTACATCAACCTTATCTATATCTGTAGCTTTGTTTGCCTCTTTGATTTCCTTGGCATCACTTTTTTTCTCCTCTCCATTTACATTTTTCTTCTCTTCATTTGTATCTATCTACTTCCCTTGTTCATAACCTGTCTATTGGTATGTTTGCATCAGGCTTAGGTGACTTTTCCTTCTCTTTAGTAATTATATTGATAGCTTGTATCAATAGAGGTATGTGACCTGGTACATTTACCTATGTAACATCCATTGTATCCATTTCCTTTTCTTTCTCAGTGGCATCATTTACATCTTCAAATTTCTTGGGTTCATCATCAAAATCAATCTGAGTTATATCTTTGATTGTGATGGCTGGTGTATCCCCTAATGATTGTAATATTTGAGGTACATCATCCATTGCCTTTCTTTCTTGTGTTGTCAAATCAATTGGATAATGTCCTTGGTGTCATTTATAAAAATGTGTTCAGGGCTTGGTGTGACCTCTTTCTCTTCATAGTGAGGTTTCTCGGTAAGAGCCAGTACCTGCTTGGGGGAATTGAATATTTCATTCCAAGTCTCATCACTTTCTTTGTCAAGCTATTATTATCGGCCCTCTAGTACTTTGTATGCTCTCATTTTAGCTGAAAATTTCTTTGAATTCTCTTTCATTGTTTCATCAATCTCTTCAACTGTTGACTCGGGTGGCATGAGTGTGACTAGAGATATTTCCGTTATCTATTTTTTGGTGTGCAAGGCATATGTCCATCTTGCTGATATTTTGTCACTAAGCTCTTGTGGCATTTTCTTGTTGAATTGTATTGGTACATACTTGTATGAAACCATTTCCTTTATTATAGCTTCTTCTATTTTAGTCTGATCTCTGGGAGACAAGGTTAGCCATTGTCTAATATTTTGGTGTGATATGCTCCCGGTGTTGATGATTAATTGTGCAACTTCATCAACTGTGTGAGGAACTTTGAGATTTTTTGTTTGAACTCCTTGTTCTTTCTCATCCTGCTCAGTATCTTCCTTATCCTCTTTACCTCTGATATATCTCCTTCTTTTCCTCGGTTTTGTTTTCCCATTTTGAGGCTTTCTCTTATAATTCCTCACTGTGCCTTTCTTAACCGGTGGTGAATATGAATCTTTGGTAGTCTTACTCCTTGTTCTTGATGCAGTTGTCATATTTGCTACCTTTTCCTTCTTGGCTGGTGATGCATCTGACTCAGTAGATTTAGAATCACTCAATTTTTCACCTTCATTGATGGGTTACTATCCCTTGGTGACATCTTGTTCTGATTCCTTATTATCTACCAAAAGTTTCTTCTCAAGTGTTTTTATGATTTTATTCTTCTTTTGGTCTATCTTCTTCACTACCAGGCCATTTTTTATTCTAGCCTTAGCTTCCTCATAAGTTCCAAATCTATTCAATGATTTATCCACTGCTTCATTTAGCAAGGCTTCAATAGCCTCTATAGCCTGATCAATTTTGATCTCATAATCCAGTGGTGGTAACCATGCTATTCTTGATACATCTAGTTTTATTAAAGTCGTGTCGGTATCCACTATGAAACATATGTCATCATTATACTGTTCCACCAGTTGTGCAGAGATTCTCATTCTCTTCTACATTTTGTCCTTGAAGGTAGTGAAATATTCATCCATGACTGATGTGAAATTATCCCCTAGTGACTTAATTAATTTACTAATTTATGTTTTTATTGGTCGGGTTGTGTCCTAATTGACATTACCGACAGATGGGAAGAAATTCTAAAATTGGAAAAATGTGCACATGAGGAGTAAACCAAACTTACATGAATTAGATCTGGCTAACCTAGTTGTTTTCATGTTCTCCTCTAGTTGCTTCAGTAGAATCTTGGATAAGTCCAATTGTAGTCCTTTCTTCACAATCTTATAAGCAATGTCAACTACTCCACATGCTATATTGTTCAATCTGCTATCTTGGAATACCTTGTATCCAAGTACACATGCACCAAACTTCATTTTTGTGTTAGTGATTGAATTAACTTTTAAACCTCTGTTGTCCCATACTGTACCTATTAACTTTTCAATCTTGGGGTGAGAAGGATGTTTTAGGGCTTTGGCCTTGTTGGTTACTGGATAACTGGTTACTATGTGAATCACATCCTTAGTGATTGGTTTTGGTTCATCCAACCACATTTTTTTGTCATGTACTCGGCTGAGTACTATTTGAATCCACTCAGTCTTAAACTCTTTTGGAAACATTAGGGAATTTGTTAACCCTTTCACCTCAATGTGTTTGTGTTCATCTTTAAGGTTTCCATATGTGCAAAGCTTTTTTTAAGCCTCTTCAACCTCAAGATCTCTTATCTCTGTAATCTTGCAGTGGATATATGCCCGGATGTCTTCAACTACAAAAACCCTAGGAGATATACTTGAGAATGCTCCTTGGTCATTGGGTTGTGAAGAAACCTTAGGGAAAAATTTATAACTGGGCTCTTCATAGGTAGAGTTATTGATCAGGTTGACCTTCTTGTCCTTCACATTCTTGATCTTTGCAAATCATGACATGGTTGTCATTTTTGTGAAATTAGGGCTTCTTGTGAACAAAAAATGCAAGCTGGGTGAGTCCAGATACTCACACAATCTTTTTTGTAGATGTTGAAATCTATTCGGAATCGCCTTTGAATCTGTTGTTGATAAATCTACAAACTTGTTTCTTTTGGTCTCTCCTCTTTGCTCTGTTGTTTTCTCATTTTCACTTTGTGAGTGAATGAGCTCTTTGATGCCCTATTTATAGAAAATAACCTAAGTGCCACATTAAATGTGTTAGCTACCACTCGATAACAATGACACTTGGGCATTATACCAACTTCATCCTCGATGATAATACAATGCTCGAGGTAAGTGTCAACTTAGTTGCACTTTTTCATATTTTCACCGATAGGGCTTGGTATGTAGCGAAGACTTGAATGTCTTTTACATGATTACCAATGATGCTCAGTTTACATTAATAACTTGGTTGTTTTTCATAAGTACACCGATGATGATCATTATTTATTGACCGATGAGATTGCATTCATAAAATTGTATCAAGTAATACCATAGTGCATCTTCATTCATGCTAATTTGGCATATTATCAATGGATGTTGTAACAAATGTAAAATTTAGCTTTGTAGAGTGCAGTTTCATACTTACTTGTATTTCTTAGGTGGGGGTGGTGATATCACCTAATCCATTGGATGAGTTGTCACCTACTATGGTGTTTGGTCTAGCATCATCTTTTCTTGAATCTTTCCTCTGCATTTGATTTCTCATCCTCCTGATATCTTAAATAGTGTTCCCATTAGCAAAAGCTCATCTCTGCCACCTGGTCTCTATAGTCCTTGCTTAGGTGACTGACCTTATGATAGTGTAAGTATGTCATTTCAGAGTTAGTCTAATTCCTAGGCCTTCTTATCCATTTCCTCATTCATTTTGTAGCTATGTGTCCATATCTAACACATGTTGTGCATTTTACCCATGTGTTGTAATCCCAAACTTATGAGTTACCTACTCTTCTCAGTTGATAAGCATTTTCTTATTTTTATTTTGGCTTCCATTCTTTCTTTTTCTTTTTCCTGCATTCATGAGATGTGTGCCCATGCATTTTGCAAGTAGAACAATATTTTTCCATGTAGGATTCCCTCTTTGGTTTGTTCACCTTAGATCTACATTCATGTTCTTTGTGTCCATGCTTGTTACAGTTATAACAATTACCTATGAATGTAGAAGTGGATTTAGGAATACCTTTAGCTTTTCGCCTGCAAACATTTGAAGTGTGGCATGGTTTTCCATAGTGATTGCATGACTGCTTCTTTGCTCTTGTATTTGTGTAGACATCTTTTTGATCAACTCGGTTTGATGATTCTTCATGCTTGATATAACCTAGACCGGTATTGTTGTTGAGTCTTCTTTGTCCATTTGGAAAATTATCCATTCTTTTTGTACTCTCTTCAGCTTTCTTGATCATATAATTATGTTTTTGTTGAATCCTTACTTCATGCTTTAGTTTCTCATTTTCTTCTCTTAGTTTACCAATAGCTTCCAATTCCCCATTGAGTTCTATTTTCACTCGGTTGGCCTCGTGACTCATATGAACTATTTGACTGGTGATCTCATGATGATGTTCAGTAAGTCTCTGTATTTTAGTTTCTCTCTCTTGTAACTTTTTAGTGATCTTCCTCCTGTCATTAATAGCTAACGTTCTTTCTTGTTCAGCTTGTCTAGCATTATTTATAACATTAATCATCCTTACCATTTGTGTCTCTTGACCGATTTACAGTACCTTTACTTTTTCTTTCAGATGTTGATTGATTTCATTAAGACTTGTAATGCTTCATTCAGATGTGTCAGATGTATTTCTAGATGTAGATCCTGATGAGTCAAACAAATCAGGTATCTCTTCTTCATGATAGTCATTTTCATTTAAGCGAGATGCCATAACTTTTCTTTCATCCAGTAGATCTCTCATCTTAATTCTTGCTTCTTTGTATTGCTCATAGAATATATGTATCTACAACTTCTGATTTTCAATATTCTTATCAAGATTATACCTTTCCATTGTATGATCTTTTCTCTCAAGTGATTTAAAATTTTCTAAATAAGAGATCTAGCTCTTATACCAATTGTTGAAATAATGGAATAGTGTGTACTAAGAGGGGAGGGGTAAATCAGCACCCTTGAAACTTTTTAACAATTATCCTTTAGTAATCTTTCCTTGCATTACTGACCATATTGCTTTTCTACCTTATGCATGTAATATCAAAACATAAACTTAATTGCATGTAAACATTCATGAAAAGTAGTTACACATGAGACAAGAAGTAGTAACACAGAAAACCCCTATTAGAAGGTAAAAACTGTAGTGGGGATGAAACCCACAAAGATTCACTATCTGCAGAATGGAAGGTGTCAGTTAAGGCTATAAGTGTGATCACTTTTGATGATCTTACCCTGTTAGGAGTAACATTTTAGACTACTTAGGTCTACTCAGTTAAGATATTTTAACAACATTGTTAAGTGTGCACTCGGTTAAGAGATTTACAATAAGACTGTTAAGTCCACCTTCTTAAAGGATTTCTTCTATTTTCTACAATTGTTAGAGAGTATTCAAAAATACTTGTTGACCTGATAGTATGCAATCTTGAATTGGTGAATATAGATCCTTTAATTTCACAAGATATGTGTATCACCTATAGTTATTGATTAATACCTCAGTTCTGCTCGGTAGCCTTGAATCTTGTTCTTCATAACTAAATTTTGTCTTTTGTGTCCTTTTGCATGAAACTCTTTGTCTAATCCATAGATGTTTGTTGTGGCTACAATCATCATGTTCTAATTTATTACTACATCTATTTATACAATGTATTGACCTAATTAGGTTTCACGCTTTATAATAAAAACTCTATGATCAAAGGTTTACAACATGACCTTGATCTCCTAGTTTGCATGTTTACAATAAGTTAAACTAATTAAAACAATTACATATGCTTTACTTGTTCCTCAAGAAATGGTTTTACATCTAAGAATAAAGATAATTATAAAACTGAAGTGTTTTATCTTATGTTTATCTCAGATCCACATTTCTCAGAAATAAAACTGTCTCTTGGTAGACTGGCACTCGGTCTGCTCTGTAGTCTGTGCTCAGTGATGTCTCTGAACTGTTTGTCGGTTTACTCTATAAATTGTGTTCTTGGTTTACTCTGTAAACTGTTTGTCCGTGATAGTCTGATTTTGGTGTTCACTATGCTTGTTTGTTTTGGTGACCTCTGCACTTAACTATTTCAGTGACCATTGCACTTATTTGTATGTTTTCACTCGGTGATCATGTTACTGACAGTTCAAAAACTGTTTCCTTGTATACTAATGACAAATATGATCCTTTAGGATTATCAAAATAATCACATCATTTCAATTAAAGAAGTGGTAGGGAGGCTTGTTAGGATGATAAGGACCTTGATATGGGGATTGATAAGGTGCTTGATATGGTCTAATATCTTGAATTTTCTCCTTCTTGAGGTTGAGTATCTCATTGCCAAATGTTTGCAAAGTTTTTTGTATGTTTTTTTCTATCTCGTGAAACTCTTCAAATTGGATTAGGGTAGACATTTGTGGGATTGTAGCTTGGTTATTCAATGATAGAATAGGTGGGGAAACAACCAAGGTAGGAATTAATTTAGGAAATGGTTGTATTTAATAAAAATAGGCATTGGAGGCCTAGGGGCTATTTTCTAGCTTGTATCAAACCATTCCCAACCCTTATAGCAATGTTAAAAGATACTAGTAATGTGTGTCCACCCATAGACTATATCATACCTAAAATATCACTCTTAAGATATTTTAGATAATATAGAAATGCATGATTATTTGAAGGCCTTACCAGAGTGGGAATCATATTCTATGTCTTTTGGAAATGGATGTTGAAGTCCATCATCTTCTCATATGGTTATGGTTTTATGGTAGTCAATTTTTCTACCAAAGAAAGAAGGTATGATTTATCTTTAAATTTCCTATTCAAGGCATCACCTAACTCATCCCCTGTTGAAATAGAATTAACTCGTAATCCTCTAAACCATTGAAGGACTTTAACCTTAAAAGATTCTACTTCTAGCCTTACTGCAACATTTTCTTGACTGGTATGGTGGACTCCACACAAGGGAGCCAAATATCTAATGTTCTCTATGACTGTAGTTTTATCCTCTCCAATAAATATAGGAAAACCCTGAAGAGATTCTATATGAATATAATCATGTTGGGAAAAATTTAGAGGGTTTCCTTGATTAAAAGAGACAAAGGGTTGATTTATAGGCAATGTCATTAGAGGATGTATAGGTATTTGAACTGTAGGATATGTTGGTAATGGATTTCTAGGAATAAAAACTATAGGCTTGTATCTATCAGGAGTAGATTGAGTTCTATTTGATGGATTAGGAACTCTCTTTTCTATCCTACCCCTCCTTTTAGGTGGTGATAGCTATAAATATTCAAAAGGTTATTTACTTTTCTTGGTTTGGACTCTTCTCATTAGTTATTTTCACCAAATCTACTAGAAACTGTAATGGATTAAATTTGCACCCTTGTGTAAAATACCATTTAGCATTACCCTCACCTTAGCCTAAGATTCAAAAATCCACATCATCTTCCCATACCCACTCATCAATCCTTCTCACCACCCACTTCAAAATCTCATCCATGTGGCATGTCAGGTATAGAACATGCGTGCACCGCAAAGAAATTCATGCAACACATACTCATCCAAAAATTTACAAATGTACAAAGTGTCTTTTAAGCATTACAAACTACCACCCTGAAGTTGTAATGTCTGAATCTTCCACCAACTAATGCAAAACTTGAATTTTTCCATTATAAGCAGAGTTTGAAGCTTCATTTGGTCTTTTTCTATATAGTTTTGTCTCACACAATTATTATTCTCAAATTTCACTCACTCTCTTTGAAAATTTTGTGACTTTACTCTCCATATTCAAGCTCTATATACAGGTTTTCAAATAAGCTCTTAGCCTTGGAAGCTCTTATCTTGACTCATTCATTCGGTCTTCATTTTGTGGTGTTGAGGGGATTTCGCTTCCTTCACTTGTTTCGTGTCTTTTGAGAATATCATACTCTCTCTATCATCTTCTTGTTATTGTTTTATTGTATATCATTTATCTTCGGTTATCTATCACCGATTTTGGGTCTACTCAGCTATTGTGGAGGTGGAAACATCAAAATAGGGACTTGATTGAGGCAAGTCTCCAAACATACCCAATATTTTTCTTGTCTTTATTCCTATAGGATTTATGGAGATACAACTTCAACATATAGACTTCAGCAAACATCGAATAGTTTATTATCCTCACCCATCCTTTGTGATTTTCATAGCTCAAACATATCCTATTATCGTATTTAGATTTTTGTTATCTAGATTAGATAGATTCTATTAATTTTGTTTACTTTCCAGATTCTCAGTCACTGTCTCCATACTCTATCTGTATGGGACATTAGTGTGCTATGTTTTCATCGTGTATCCATATTGTTGCCTATGACTCATGCTAATGTATAGGATATTAGTGTGCTACATTTTCATCATGTATCTATTAGCTTGTTTGAGTTATTTATGTTTTCATCTATTTGAGAATATTGGTATCTTCAATTATTTTTAATATGTTTGCATAATATTATTAGATTAATTAAAACTCTCTCCAACATACTTTGCATTTGATCCCCCTACCTCTACATACTAGTTGAAGTGAGGTGGCACAAGGGAAGATTCACCTCTTCAAACTTTAATCAATCTTCTGGTCAGTGTACCTTTTCCTTATCCACAAAAACCAAAACACAAATTCACTAGGTATGAATCTTGTGTCTCTTAAAGGTTGGAAATGGTGTTGCTCATACCCTAACAACAATTAAGAAAATGAATCTTTTTTGCACTGACAATCAGTATCGTGCCCCACTGTGTGTCCCAAAAAATTTTATCATTGAGGTTTATGCCCTTGCTAAGCCTAAAATTGGCCAACTTGTGAAACATGGATTGATCTTTAGTCCTATGGGTTTCCTATTGTGAAGATCAATCTCCAGATTATAGGGTTGGTTCCCTTTGCAAATCTGAAAAACTACTTACTTGATAGGGAAAGGGAGAAGAAGATGTTTGAAATGAAATACTAAAAGAAGTATAGGCGATACACCAAATTTGTGAATCTCAAAACCTCTAACAATTGTATTAACTCACATATTCCTAAAAACAAATCCATATTTTTTTACAATTCAGTCATTACATTCAATATATTTGTGTTTTCACATGAAGTTATGGTTTCAACACTTGCATAAAGGAAAATATAGGATTCTCATAATTTCATTTTATTGAAAATCAATAACATAGAACATGATCTATATTAACATGAAATACTTTGCACCAAAATTGAACCTTGAACCAAATGAAACTAAAGGGTTTGCATGTAAACCTTAGAAATTAAACTAAATTCAAACTATCATTACTGAGAACAAGATAATTTGAGAAGGAAAATGTTGTCTTTTACTAAAAAATAATGGATCTTTTTTGCTGATACAAGTCTGGAAGATGTTTTTCTCTATTCAATTATGAGTTTCAATACATTTATTATTTTTTCCATGAAAATTACAGAAAAGAAAGAACTAAAGAAAAAATGAAATTCAATTTTCCTTATTGAAAGGTCTTCATTCACCAATGATGTGGAACTGGCAGTATGAATGGACCTACACTGAATGACCTCCTTGAAATATGCTAGAAGAGAGGTAAACACGTCCCCAAACTATTTTTGCATGCCTAAGATGTGTTCATGGTCATGTGCCTATGAAAAATTCTCAAAACAAGGCTTCAAACTGAGGGAAAGTTGTTATTTTTTTGTCTTAAAACTTGTCTTAGTTGATGACAAACCCTTATGAAAACTTTGACAGATGTAGAACTATTATACTTTCCTCAAAAACCTTGTATTTTAGGCCTCTGAGCTAAAACTCCAATTTCCTTTATAAGTGACCATTAAATTAATTCTTTAAATAAATAAGCCCCTTTGTTCTATAGTAGTGAATCTCTATCATTGATCTCTTTTGGAAATCTTCTACACATACTCCTTTTGTTCACTGTCTTCATGCAAGATCACTGGCATGATCTTCAATCTACTCTTTCATTATCTTTTGTATCATTGATTTGAAACCCTCTTATCATTGTCCTCTTGTTGATAGTTTTTTACTCCACCTTTACTACTGAATGCCATTATAGATGACTTATTTTTATAGCAACAACCTTACATCACATTCATTACTTTGGATCATTGTGTTTGTTCTAATGCATTCATTTTTATCACTATCATTATTGTTATATATGCCAACTTGCTATTGGTTTTTATCAGCATGTCATTGAAACATGTATATCACTACTTGATACAGTGGTTTATCATGTGTTTTGACAATGTCTTGAACATCTTTGTTGTTCATGAACTCATTTTACACTTCATTTTGGTCTTATAGAAATATTCCTCCATTTTGATACATTTGAAATTACTATTTGACATTGAATTTCACTTCACTTTGGACATTTCTTGAACCATTATACATTATAACAGTTATTACTTAACATTTATTTTGATCATTGTTCTTTAATTCTATCACTATCATGTGTATCCCTATATTTGTTTCATGCTTAATCATACATGTTGTTCATTGTATTTGTCAATGTATTCATATCTCTATTTTCTATCCTTGATTGAATATTACTATTTTATCATTCAAACCATTCCTTGTCAAAATTTTACACCTTGCATTTATGATCATAACAAACAATATATGGATGATTATTTGACCATTGTCTTTCTTTATAGTTTACTACTATTTTTGAAGCATTATATCAACACATTTCTAAAACTATGAAGTCTGTATTTTCACTTTTGACAACTTTAGTACACTCTTGATGTGGGTGCCCATAGACACCATTGGATCTTGTTCAACTCTGCAATAATAATATTTAAATACATTGGGATTATGTTTAAGAATCATATTCATTATATTTTATTGATATCCATTGCTTTGCATTCTCAATAGCACCATGAAAAGGATGACTCAAAACTCAAAAATGATGTTGTAATACTTTCTTTCACACACTAAGAACAGTAAATAGAATGACATCTCCTTGAATTCACATCACTAACATTACATTTGTGTGTGTGAAAATATGCTTGTAATCTTGCAACCAAAAATACTTCAATATGTTATTATATCAATGGTTAGTCAAATCAAATCAATTGAAAACTTATAAGCCCAATAGAAATCGACATATTTCTTCCTAGTCATAGAGAGTGTGATCTAATTGGTAGTATGTTCTCAGATTGTGCATAGATCAGTGACTAGCTGCTACGAATTGGAAGATTCAAATTAAAATGCATCTACAATGAATTCAATTAAGAGAGAATTGATAGAATCGAGAGATAGAATAAATGGTCTAGATATGAAATTCAAACTAGCATAATATCTCTGCAAAATGATCTAGATGATAAATGAGCTTGATTAATGTTCCTTTTATACAAATTCTTAGGAATTCTATGGCTAAGATTGATTCACCATGAGTGGTGGAGATTAATACCTTGAGTGGTCCATGTGATTGAAGCTCATTGGTTGGATTTAAGTTGTTTGTCCTTTTGTAAGTTTATTGGATAATAGGACAATTAATTAAATAAAACTAATTAATTTCCTTATCCATGGTATTTTTGAGTGTGAATTTGATTAAATGGCTTAGGCTAATTAATTAATGAATGATCCTTGATGTTTTATGTTCGATGAATTATGAAATTAAATTGGTCTAATTCAATTACATAATTATGCTTAGGATTATCCTGATTTGGATTTAGGGCAATTGATTTGGCTAGATCATTTTTAGGTGATTACATTTTCACCTCATTGAATCGATGTGCAATTAACGCATTGATTCAAATAATATTTGATGTCAATCCTGATCATGGAACTAATGTCAATAGGAATCTATGTTTGATGTGATGTTGGATAAGATATCATTGATAAAAGCTAGGGTAACCAATTTTATATGATGCTGATGAAATATATTACTATCAAAAGGTCGAATAAGATAATTAACTTGATATGGGTCATGGCGAATTCAACTATCTAATGATCTTATGATGATGATACTATCAATTTGATGTAGTTTGATGAAATTGATATTCCCTTGTTGACTCTTATTTTATTTGATAAGTTAAGATCTCTTAATTGATGATGATAGATTTGATTCGCTGATTGATTTTATGAAAAAAATTGATACATCAGATTTTGATTTGATTTGAAATTTGATATATCAGATTTGATAAAAAAAATTGTTTGATGATCCAGATTCAGGATATGTTGATTATGATGCCCCCTCGAGAGCGAGATAGAAATGTGATAGAAGAAAATTGAATGATGTTGGATGATGATTTTAGAAAATTGGATTGATGTTTATGATCAAGAAGATTGATTTAGAAGTCATTTTGATTGAGCTCCCGATAATGAGTTTGTAAAAATAATGATGATAGATTCAAGGATCTTAGATGTGATACTCAACCATGTTTAAGATAGATTTCCTTCCTTGAGGTGGTTCTGATCAATCCAGATGAATGCAAGAATGAAATGAATTCCCTTAGAATGAGATGAAATATTTCATGAGTTGTCACTCTTTCAATCTACTTTTGTTATGATTTTTCTCATCATAGAGTTTTTAGTTGTTAGGTGTTAGTTGTAAGAAATCAAAAAAATAAGAGTTCTTTCTATTCTTGTGTGATGATGATGTTGTCCGCAATGACCCATATGTTCATATACTTGGGAAAAAATTTATGTACCTACCACAGACAGCAATAAGATAAAATATCATGCCCCTGTCCTTTTTCCTCTAGTATGAAGACATCATAGAGTCACTCAGAAGACATAATAAGAAAAAATCGATAATAAAGACAACAGAAAAATTAAATTTCATGTCCCCTTCCTTGTTCCTCTAGTCTAATGACATCTTATAGTTACTCAAAAACATGATTATCAAAAATTAGTTCAAGTGCATTTGCAAATGTTACTGATTTATGATTACAATCGTGAAAGATTTGTCTGTTGAAAACTCCAACTATGCAATGTATATATTTGCAACTTGGTGGGATTTATGAGGATGGATTCAGAATGAATTTCTTAGCTGACAATAGTTAATGTTGGTGTTCCGTACCCCCTCTCCCTCCTTTTCTAGGTGGTGTGTTGATTATGGGATCACATTCACTAGGCAGAGAAACCACAGAGGCTAGGGTTAGAAATTTTAAGCTGGCACTCAGCGAGGAAGTGGGACTACCTTCTTGAGCCAAGTTCATGGTTCACGAAAGAATAAATCTCGAGCCTAGAGATGGAGCCAGTAATTGAGGTAAGGATTCTGACCCTGCTACTTCTTGTATTATCAGACCTAATGAAAAAATATCCATGGCTATCGAGGCGAAGAAGGATAAACTTAGGAGCTCGATAATTTTTCTTGTAGCCCAAGACATTAATAAACTCCCTTCGAGAACCTTCCTTAATGATTGGATTCACAACATTTGGGGAAAAAAAATTAGTTTTCATTTCTTGTTTCTATGGATAATCCAAAAAATCTTATTTTATATTTGTTTCACTAACCCTAACTCCCAAAGAGAGATTATCAGCAAACAATTTTGGAAAATTGGTTGTTTGTTTTAGGGCATTTCCATGGTCACCTGATGTTATCCATAATGAGGTTTTGGCCCTGTCGAGCCCACATTGGATTAATTTTTTCAACCTTCCTCCCTTCATGTGGAATATTATACCACAACCCTTGGAACCAATTCACATTTCCCTAAGAGTTGATAGAACCGACAACCTTCTTCCTCATACAGATGTTAGACTATTGATTACGATTAACCCGAGGAAAGACTTACCTAGAGAAATTGTTTTTGAACATGGTGACCAATCCTACACTTTCCCTATATCCTTTTTGGTTGGTCTTAACTCTTATTTCCTATGCAGAAGAGAATTCCATATGAGACATGACTATCCTCATTTAAAGAAGAAGATGAAAACTCCTTTACCCAGTTCAGACAACATAGGTATTGAGGGTGTTGTGAAACTCGTAAAATAGGCTAAAAACTCTTGAAATATGGATGTGTCTCCTCCAATAGCCTTAGATTCTCTTAGGGATTCTCTAGACTCATTGAGAACCACCTTCAATAATAACTCTTTCCCCATCCCACCTGTTATTTCTAACCTTGATGATTTGGACTCCCCTCCCCAGGTTAAAGACAATGATTTTGGTATGGCTTCTCGGGATCCCAAGCCTAAACACAGGACTCAGATTGCTCAACAGATTGTTCTTAATAAGATTAAAAGGATTTCAAGGCCTCAAACATAGATTTAGGAACCCTCCTCCTTCAAGGTCTTGTGTGATTGAGCTTTCCACTACCTCCTCCAAGCATGGCTCTTTTCTAGGAGAAAGTAAACAGGTGGTTGAGGGGGCCACTAATGGTAGGAAAAAGGAGATACCCCCATGTTGTGTCCCTGATGAGACTGGTAGGGTCAAAGAGGATTCTCATGGTGGGTTGGATGCTATCATAAAATTATATAATATTGATGGTAAGTTGAAAAATGTCTCTATTACATTCATCCCGACTCCATTACCATTTTCCCCCACTCCCAAGGAGAGTCATTACATTCCCATGGAAAGTGTCCATGTTTCACCAGACATCTCCACCTCATAGTTAGATGGGGATGAGGATGATACAAGCTCTAAAGAGGGTGAGATTAGGGGGTCAGAGATGGCTCTTCTTGGGTTCAAGGAAGGGTTGTAGGGCGGGTTTGTTTTCAATGCTAAGAATAAGTGCAAGAAGCCTATAGCTGGCATAGATAGTTTAGAGAGTTGTAGGGTAGGAGAAAAGTTGCAGGCTAGGAGAGAGGAACCTAGGGTAAAAAGAAAGAGAGGTAGGTCATCCAAAAATATTTCCAATATCAAACCATTGAAGATCCAAAAGAGAATATTACCCAACTGTTTCAAGAGCTTTCAAGATCCCATCGATACTGACACTTAATGTTGCTAATAGAGGTCAAGTGTGCATCTTGGAATGTTAGGTGCTTGGAATCCCAAACAAAAAGTATGTCATTAGGAGGTTTTTTAAGATGCATAAAGGTTTTGACTTTCTACTGTTACAAGAAGTTAAAGGAGTTGGGTTCACCTTAGATGTGGCTTTGAAATGCATCTGGCAGGATGCTAAGGTTTTCTACGCTAATCACCCAAAAGGAAAATGGGGTTGTTCCATTTTGATCAATGCCAAATGGCATAAAATCATCCTTGAGTGGGGTTTCCCCCCATGCAATAGGATAGTTTTGGTGATTCTGAAGTATGAAGGGTTTGAATTTGATCTATGTTCGATATATGCATCTAATGATCACTATGATAGGATTAAGGTATCGAAGTGGATGTGTAGCATGAAATATTTACCATGGATTGTAGTAGGGGACTTTAACATGATGGAATCCCCACATGATAAAGGGGGAGAATCTAAAATGGAGTGCAAAGGTTTTGAGAAATACTTTTGGTCCAAAATGGTCAATAAACTTACCTTGTTTGATCCCCTTGCTAGCCAGAAGACAAAGTACAAGGGGATATGGCATACATGGTCTAACTTTCAAAAGGGGACTAGAAGGATCTATTGCAGGTTGGATAGATTCTATGTTAACAAAGACTACTTTATTTTCAAGAAGGATAACAATGGAGTGAGTGTTAGGGTTGTCCCGTACACTCTTTCTGATCACCACCCTATAGTCCACTCAATATTTCATATGGGGAGAACCTCCATTCTCAAAAAGGCCCTTAATTCCTTTTCCCTCAATAAATCTTTCCTAGGGTATGAAGACATCAAGGTTATTGTTCTTATGATCAAGTGGTTCAACAATGATATAGCTAATCATCAGAGTGCTATTAAGAAATGGGTGCAGTGTAATGATAGTTGGAAAACCATGTTTAAAGTAGTGGGCAAGAAAAGAGCCAAAGACTCTAGGAGAGTAGAAGTTGATTTACACAGTAATATTTATCAAGCATAATAGGATATTCAAAAGGATCCTTCTAATAATGATGCTCTAGAAAACTTAACTCACTCCAAGGATCCGCTGAGAAGAATACAGCAATACAAGATCCATGGTGCCAAGACCAAAGCCAAAGTTAATTGGATCAGTGATAAAGACAAGGGTTCAAAGTATTTCTTCCAGTTTCTCAAAAAAGAAGAAGCCAAAGTCAAGAGTGACTCCATCTATAAGGAAGGTACTACTATGGGTTCTCAGAAGGAGATTTTGCAAACTTTTTTCAAATTTTACTCCAAGCTCTTCACCTTTAAGGAAAAAGGGATTGTTATGGAAGAGGTGAGGTGAAAGATTAATAATATTATTCCTCCTCAACTAAGAGAGGAGGATTCTCTCACTTTGAGTAGACCTATTTAAGTAGATGAGATTAATGGGGTTTTTCTTAGCATGAGTAACCAGAAAACACCTGGGCCTGATGGGATACCTATTGGATCTTATAAGGACAACATTGATTGGATTGGATAGAACCTTCTACATGTATACAATGAGGATATAGAGGAAGGTACACTGGGATCAATGATCAATATAGGAACTATTAAGCTTATCCCAAAAGATGGAGATAAGACACTTATCAAGAACTGGAGGCCAATCACCCTTCTTAATGTTTCTTATAAAATTTTGTCCAAACTAATAGCTAGAAGGCTAGTGGATATTCTCCCTAGAGTGATCAGCCCCACTCAAACTAGGTTTGTGAAAGGAAGGTACATACTGATTAGCCCCAAGACTTCCAATCAACAGGTTAATATTTTGTTGATTGATTATGAGAAGGCTTATGACAGGATTGAATGGAGATTCATTTTGATGATGTTAGAAGCACTGAGATTCCCCAAAGTATTCAATCAGATGATTTTGTCACTGATGAAGGATACATATGCTATGGAGATTAATGGGATTAGATTTGCATCCTTCCCTCTTTCTAGATCTATTAGGAAAGGGTGCCCACTTTCCCCTGCCCTTTTTGTAATTATTTTTGAATTACTGTATTATATTCTCAGAGACAATTCATCTCTCCTAGAGTAAAGGATATTGTTTTGCCTAATAAAAAGGAATTTTCTAATGTCCAGTTTATAGACGACACTTTCATCATCATAGAGATGACTAAGATCAACTTTAGTAATCTCATGACCAAATTGGAGTTATCTTTTTCAGCTTCGAGTAGCAAAGTGTACATCCCTAAAACCACCTTGTTGGGTTGGGAAGATTCCACACCTAGCTGGTGTAAAAAAAAATATCCTAGGGAGGACTCCTCCATCAAATCAGATACCTTGTCATGCCCTTCTCAGTCAATCCTGACTTGAAATCTATGTAGGACTGGGTTAAAAATAAAATTGAAGGGGAACTGAACAAGTGGAACAACAGGTTCCTCTCTCTAGCAGGGAGACTACAAGTCTATCAGAAGATTATCTCTGCCTATACATTTTACTACTTGTTAGCCTCTCTATTTAATCAATCACAGATCAATTTTATTAAAAAGGTCATCAAAGACTTTTTCATGTCTGATGGTAAAGGAAATAAGAAGAGACATACACTAAGGTGGGACTGGTGCATCAGGAGCATTGATCAAGGAGGACTGGGGGTGAAAGAGCTCAGGTGCAAAGGCATTGCTTTGGGGGTAAAATGGATGTCCAAAGCCACACAAGGGGATGAGCCTTGGAATATTTTGGTTAGGAACAATAATAGCAGAGCCACACGTGCCCATTCTAAATCTTGGAAAAACCTACCTATTAATGACCTTCTGTCAGGGATGATATAATTGAAAGTGGCATAGTTTGTTGTATTTCAGTTATTTGGAAGGAATGGGAGGAGGTTAGATATTGTGTTCCAGGTAATGGGATATTTGATCATAAGTAGAATATTTGTGGAGAAAAGTCTATTTGGTGGAATCGCTGTAAGGGAGATAAACCTCTGGCTCTACTACAAGGTTTCTTTGCAAGGAAATGAGATTCTTTGGGCATCAATTCCTTCTCTGATATTGTTTGGAATGGAGCATTGGTCACTTAGAAATATCTTGTGGATAAGTTTAATCTTCCTCCCTCCCACTCGAGAACCTATTCCATCCTAAAGGAGACACGCCTACCTCTCAAATTTCCCAAACTCTACTATGTTAAGATAGATAGGTTATCCTTGCTTAAATGGTTTGATGGTACCCCCTTCAATGGAATACTAAAGCCAAATTTGTTTATAAGATTCTTGTTGGGACTAATGATATTTTTTATCATCTTAATGTGAAGTGGAACCTTAATCTAGACTACACTACATGGAGTAAGCACCTTATTAAAATGTGGCACACCCCAGTTCAGCCTAAAATTTTGTGTTTCATGTGGCACCTTCTTCTGCATAGGTTACCTATTAAGAAACTGGATGGGGAGCCAAATTATTGTTTCTTTTTCCATAATTCTGAGTCCATTATGCATATTTTTTTATTGTATCTTTGCCAAGGCAGTACGAGGTCTCTTTGGTCTAGAACTGAATATAAATTTCTCTTTGTTGGAGGTTGTGTCTGGGTCTTTTTGGGGCTTGGATAAATTTTGTAATAATTTATGGTCTATTCTTTCTCTCCACATTCTTTGGCACATTTGGAAGCTTAGGAATGATGATATATTCAATAGTAGAGGTAGTATTCCTACTGAGTCTCTGAGGAGGCTCATTTCTTGGAACACTGCCTTGTAGGTTAATTTGGTTGTATAGGTTAAGGAGTACAAAGCATTGAAGATACTCAAAGAAGTATGAAGTGTCCTAGACAAAGAGCACATGTCACTCTACATATCCACAAAGCCTAATGTGGATTTAGACTATGATCTTACCCTCAATCAAATGCTAGAGAAGATCAAGAAAAATAAGGAGTGGGATGCTAGAGCCAAAGAACTTGCAATTCCCTCATAGGTTGGTGATTTAGTAGCTGCCCCAGTTGCTGATTATCAGATAGTGACACATGCTCAGGTTTCTAGTACTATACCACATGCCCAGGATTCTAGTACAACACCTCACATGTTGGTGATTTATTAGCTGCCCCAGTTGTTGATTATCAGATAGTGACACATGCCCAAGTTTATAGCACTATGTCACATGCCCAAGATTCTAGTATAGTACCTCCTCTGCTTCCTTAGGAGGCATGGATGTCCAGTCCATATAATGTGATTGCGCAAGACAACAAGAAGATGAAGTGGATGGATGACCCTATGCCATGGAGTGTGTGGTTTCCATTAGAATAATTTGTTCCTTTTGTCTTGTATATGTGGTGTTTCTCCCCCATTTTAATATTATGATTTTGTAAGGGGATTTTGTAACTTCTTTATATTATTTGGTAGTTGTATTGGGTATGGTATACTTATAAAATCTCGATGATGTACTGATTTTCCTATATTATGCTTAATAAAAAAAATGTCTGTTTGATTTGTGTTAAGAAACATTATTTTTTGAGCTTGTGGGTGTTGAAGAAAATAGTTGATTAGCGGTAGAACACCTAATATTTGATAGGTAACGTGGATGACTAGATGCAGGAAGATGGTTGAATCAATGAAGAGGAACTAAATCCCCAGGATGACTATGAACTTGCCCCCAGCAAAAGATGACTTTCCTAAGGATGAGATGTGGACTTGCTATGATGATAGGATGCAAAGGATATACAAGATATGTACAAGCAAGGAGGATAAATACATATGCAAAATCTATATAGTTGACAGATATAGGAATAAACCTAAGATCTTGTTGGTTTCTTTTTATGTTGCAACAAAAACAACAACCTCTTCTTCTTATGACTATTTTTATAGAGAAGCCATCTCCAAATATTAATTCATTCAAGAAAAGGACCAACTAACAAGCACTCTTACAATAATTCTACTCTTTAGGTTATTCTATGCCAAGGGGGGGATGCCTTATAATACCTTCTGATATCTCTATATGATATTATCAAGCAGTGATCTCACAATAACTCAACATAATCAGGAGATACTAGATAATTGGCTAATTACCCATTGAACATCAACCATGAAATGGAGCATGAGATAGGAATTCACAACAAACTTGCACAAATATAGACTTAATGGATTTAATGTTTGTTTATAGGAGAACACATACAATATGCAACTAGATATGCAATAGCATAGAACTTATCAGTTTCAGATCAGTTCTTTATCCATTGGGCTGCACTCTGATTCAAATACAATATACTGAAATCAATATTCATCAAAGATTCTAGGCCATAAACACAATTATCCCAAACCCCTACTACTAGTAAAATCCTAGCATATGCCAAATGAATCTATGCATTAATCATAGCCTTATTTAATCTGATCCTAGATCAGAACTCTCAAATAAGTATGTAAACCTAGAGAAATTCTATGCTAATGAATCAAAAAATTCATAACTCACAAGACACATAACACAGAGGAGATTGGAATCTGGAACTTTGTATTAAGTTTAGAGAATCATATTCCAGCATACACAATGTACTCAGAGATAACCTCTTTAATAACCTACAAAATATCTCTCAGCTTTATTTCTAATTATCACAGTTATCTGGTACAAATTGTAGACATCTAAATCTTCCTTATATTAATTTAATTAATATTCCCATAGCAATATAATTTATTTTAATTAATTAATTATATTTTTAATATTCTTCTATCTATTTAATTAAATATGATTCACCCTCTTTAGTATTTAAATTTAATTTAAATACCATCCCCCTTTTATGTATTAAATCTTATTTATATACATTTCCCTCATTAATCCCTTTTAAATAAATTTTTAATTTATTTATTCCTTCACATGACTTAATTCTACTAAATTATAATTAATCTAAATTTAATTTAGATTAAGCTAATTTGAACCTAGATCCTACACTACCTCACATCACTCTCACCAAATAGACCTACTTATTAATTAACTAAGGTTAATTAAGCTAATTTATTGATTCCTACACAAATTAGTCCTAATTATTTGCTCACACATGTGTGAGCAAATTTTCAAAAATTCACTTTTCCAAATAATCCTTATTTGGTGCCAACAAGGTTTCTTAAACCTATGATGACACCCTCTTACGCTTTCTAAAAGTGTTTCATTGGACCAAAACTCTTACACCTCTTACAAGATCCTTCACATGTGTACTTTAAGTACACCTTGACCCATCACATCAAAAGTTTCTCACACGTGTGTGATCAAAGTGGGCCTCTTGCATGGCTTATGTGTCCCTCATGTGGCACCTATTTGGATGCCATATGAGCTCCACCTCATCCAAGCCCTCTCTCTCCTCAGAAAAATCTATAAATAGAGGTCATTGTCAAGATCAAATCATCTCCCATTTATGCATTGTTATCATGCTAGTTTAGTGCTAGAATTTTAGAGTGTTTTTTTATGTTCATGTTTTTAGATAATCTAGAAATCACATCTTAGGCATAATGGTGAATGAATCTAATTCTTAGTTTCATTTTGATCTTGCATAACATATTAGCATAGTTTGCATTGTCATTCTCATCCTTTTGATGAATGGCTTGAGACAAGTTCCTCATACTTGTTCTTGAGCTTTTTCATTGTTTCCATTAGCTTGCATTCTAGTTTCCATCAATCAAATCTAGTGGGATTATTATATTATGTTGGGAGAGCACACCCACAATTCTCTAAGAGCAAATCAACAAGGCTTGGGTGCACTTGTTTGGCTCATCTGAGGTTGTGATGGGATCTCTTGTTGTTTTTGTAGAATGCTTCTTAGACATGTTTAATGTAGCTTATTGATTATATATCTCTAATTTTTGCATGTCTAAGCGTGCTCCCAACAGGTTATATTTTAGCACATACATTTTTGCATGCCCGGTGGGACCCACGTCCCTATTTTCTAATGATTTCTATGATTTTTCATGATTCTAGAAATTTTTCACAAAGACCCGTCTGCACTCTGATTCCATCGTCCGCATTTCCAAAACGTCATCTACGATACTTCACCATTTGCGCACACAGACCGCTGTCTCCGCCTATTATAAAATAGACCTACAATAACATGGTTCAAATTTTTTTTATCAGATTTTAGGCTTTTTTTTAACTCTTGGGTTTTTGACAGAAAGATGCTTTTTAAGAGTTAGATGCTGCTAAAATTGATAAAAAAATTATATTTATGTATGCTAAGTTGTTTTTATAACATATCTGACTGTCTTTTTTATTCGATCATCTGTGCAGGTTAATCACCATCCACGTAGATCACTGTCTGCGTAGATCACCATCTGTGCAGATCCCCGTCTGCATGGACCACCATCTGTACGGACCGTTGTCTGCATAGTTTTCTTGTGGTTTGCCATCTTTTGCAATGTTTCAGAGTTTAAGAATCAAAAAACTACTAACAGTTTCATGCAGGTTCCCTTGAAGTTTTAATAGATTTTGGGCAATGAACTTGTATGCTTAATCATTTGTCTTTGAATTTATGTTGCTTAAGAGAAATTAACCACATCCAATTTTGAATGCATAAGGGAACAAATTTCACATATCTTGAATGACTTAAGGCAAATCAATAAACTTTTACAAGCTTTCCTTTTTTCTGTGTGGGAAATGAATTGAACTTGCATGTTTAATCACACTATTTTGTCTTTTGCTTAGGTAGAAAACACAGTGTTTTTTAATTAGGTTCAATTTGGAAATGAACTCTTCTTGGTGTGTTTGAAGAAGTGTTTTTCAACACTTCTTTCGAGTTGTTTTTTCATTAGATAAATCCCTTAAATTATGTGACACTATGATTAAACTATAGTTGTATCCTCTCCCCTCGCCTTCATGGAACTTGGGTGAAGAGAAAGCTTAGCTTAATCTAGCTTCTAGAGAGGCCTATCTATAGGGTGTGCTTCCCCTTTAGAAGACGACCTCAAACTGGTAATCCCTTCGGTCGGTATAGAAATAAAGTGTGACCCAAAGGTCTGCTTTATCCCTTCAAGCTCGGGTGGGTCATGTTCAATGGTAGTCCATACTGAGTGAATATCCTCAACATATTGGCATGGTTGAACTAGAGACTTAAGTGTCTCACGCTATACAAATCGCTTGCGGGGACACCACAAAATATTATTAGCAACTGTAACTTAGTATCCTACCCAATTTACCTTTGAACGGTGACTTATTATAGTGCAAGGGGAGAGAATATTCTCCCCTAAGATTCCCATCATACGTGTCCCAGGGTATTATGTTGCGAAAGAGATCTTATTAGCACAGCAACAATACCTAGAAAAAGGAAAAAACATGGATGCCCTTCTGGGGGTGACACTATTGCGTGAGCTAAAGGACTACAAAGTAATGGACCTATAATATTTTATACGAAGCCAATTCCCTAAGGTAGCTACTATTTGTACTGTCTTCATTGTGATAAACCAAGTAAAAATGTAAGTGGCTTGAAAGAGTCACTTGAACATACTCAAACAAAATATTAAAATTGTATCAAAGTTACCCAAAGTCACATTTTCTTGTATCCCTCAAGGTTTATTTGTCCCTTGTTGGATTGTTTTAAGACACATGATTGTTATCTTTCTAGTTTGAGTGTGCTGAAATTGGTTCTTTCCATTGAACAAATTTGTCCAAAATCAAAACTGAAGTCCAAAATTTCAACACACTGCCTTGACAACAGTCTATCATCTCCTCTCTGGAGTCACTGTCTATGCAGATCACCGTCTACGTAGATTTTCTTCTATGCATATCATCAGCTACATCTGAGACTATCATCTCTGCTTGAAAATAGTGAGCTCCAAAATCTGCTGAGACATTTGAAATTTGGTCTTTTGTAGGACCCTGAAACCATTTGGCCTAAATTATTCAGTCAAAACTAGAGTTTTCACCACATGACATGACTGGTTCCAAGAAACTTAAGAAGGTTAAGCTTCCAACACCTCTGGTCTATAGAGAATAGAAAGAAACCACTCGCAAATCCAAAGAATACCAACACATTTCCTCATCAATCAAACAATAAATTGAATATTGTGAGAAGATTGACAATATCATTTACAACAACAAAATCTACAATTTCATGGCCAAATACCCTATCAATCGTGCCTTTGTCACACTTGAGAAATACGATCAGGCAACCCTCTTTTTCCTAATTCCTCAAATCCTTCCATCATCATCCAACATTATTCCTTCTCTTGGAGCATTATATCAAATCTCTTTACATTCAAATCAAATCAATCCTTTTAGGTTGAAAGACCTTAATCAAAGTATTACAAACCTTCATCCTCAAACAAACACAACATTTCTTGTAGACCATCAGTCCGTCTCAAGTAATTTAAATCCCTTAGTGATGTCCCATTTTGCTTGAGATCACAAGTCCATCTTCAAGTAGAATAGGTATCACTTAAAATCCTTTTGTGTTTGTATCATCACAAGGTTTTTTCATGCTTAGGTTTTGTTCCAAAAACCTTTAAATCAAAATCAATCAATCAATCAATCCAATCCAATCAAATCAAACCCAAAATCAAGATCTTTTCTCCATTTCATTTTAAACTTACACCTTCTTGTCTTCCATTCTTCTAAGTCCACCATTGTATGGTAGTCACTCGATCCCAAGCTAGAAACATGAGGTGTGCAACACTCAACACCGCTACCTATGAAGAGAATCCTTTTGGCAGTCAATAATTTCAAGGCACTGAAGTACAAGCTAAGGAAGTTCTTGAAGAAACTGAGTTAGTGGAACAAGAATGACATACCCAAGTGAATGACTTCCTTAACGATCCTTACAACATGGTAATGGTTGAGAAAGCCATTATGCAAAATAGCGGTGAAATATTCTTGAATATTATTCAAAATGGCATCACAGTGCCCGCTAACTTTGATGATACACTCCTTACCCAAAATTTCACCAAAGCTACCATTTCCACTACTGCAGCCATGGCTTCTACCTCAAATGTTACATCATCACGTGACACCAGTAAAGGACCTATTAGAAAACCTTCCATGTCAATACCTACATCAACACCTGTATCAACAACTACATCAGCACCCCAATTGACACAGGAACAAATTCAACAAATCCTAAGCACTTTTCCAAACAATATTGCACACAATAGCACTCACACGATGACAACTCAAGGCGAAAGCACTAATATCAACAACATAGGGAAGATTTCCATGTCTTTGCCTACATCATCTCTGTTTCAAACAATAGGTATGAAGACATCTGCAACTATTGGTATGACCTCCACGAGATTTTTAGCTGCACAATTTGGGGGAGGTGGAACTTATGTGCCACCATTTATTCCACAGAATACTCTAGATTTTTCTCAATAATTTAATGAACTCAAAATTATTGTACATGGTTTAAAAAATGGGGACAAGAAGGAGTTTTCTTTTGAAGAGATTTTTCCCTATACATTTGAAAATTCTATCACAATGCAACCATTCCCACCAAACTTTGAGATGCCTAAATTTGAGAAATACAAAGGTGAAACATGTCCTCTACAACATCTCAAAGATTTTTACATTGCATGTCAAGAAGTTGCCTATAATGAGAATTACCTTAAAAGACTCTTCACTAGGAGTCTTGGAGGTGTAGCTTTGGAATGGTTTATGGCCCTTCCTTATGGATCAATCTCTACTTTCTCTAATCTCGTAGAGAAATTTGTTGGACAATATTCGTATAACATTGAGCATCAAGAAACACTTAGTGATTTGTGCAATACTAAAAAAAAGAATGGAGAAACCCTTTCTAGTTTCTTACAATGATGGAGACATATTGCAAATCACATGCCATGGAAAATACCCGATAGTCACTTAATTGACATCTTCACAAAGAATTTCATCTCTGAGATGTCTTTCCAAATGAAAATGGCTTCACCTCACACCTTTGAATTTCTTGTCAAGAAGGGAAAAGATATTGAAGATGGCCTTTTGCAAAGAGGTAGCATCAAACATTATACTCCTTCCAATAATGACAAACCAAAATTCTGGAGTAAAAACAAAGGAGTTGTCAATGATGGAGTGATGGATGTCAAGCATGTTCAAATTGTTCAAGCATCCAACAATAACAATCAAAACAATTGCAACACCAATCAGAATCAAAATCAGAATCACAACAACAATCAAAATCAGAACAATCAGAATCAAAACAACAATCAGAACAACAATCAACAACTGCACAATCAATCATTCTTGTTTCCTCGCAACAACTACAACAATAACAACAACAATAATAACAACAATAATAAAAAAAATTGGCAACAACAACAATTCATAGCATTAGCAGAACCCTTAGACATGATCTTCAAACAACTTGCGGATCAAGGGATGATAATCTATCCAAATACTCGGCCTTTTGATGAGAATCAACCTAAGCCTGTTTGGTATAGATATAATGAATATTGTGATTATCATCGCATCAAGAGACATGATACCAAGAAATGCATGAATCTTAGACACTTTGTGAAAGATCTCATTGAGGATGGAAAAGTTGAAGTTGAAGGTCAGAATGCATCCTCATCTAATGCAAAACTTAAAGTCTACAATCAGCCCTTCCTACCTCATAATCAAAACAATGCATCAAATGCAATCCCATATGATTACTCTACCAATACTATCATAGGCCATGATCAAACATGTGGGAGTCTAGAAGAAAATGATATCTTTGGGTTTGACGCTCTCTGTGGCCACATTGAAGAATCTGACACACATGTCAACACCACAATCCTTAAAGCTACTGATTGTAATGCTACTACATGTAGACCCAGAGTTACTGTCCAAGCTGCTGATAAACCTTCTACATCTACAAATCCACCAACTACATCATCTACCGCTACTCGACCTACCTCATGCTATGACCTATTGGCTCAGTTAGGAAAGACACCTGCACAGATATCCAATCTAGAGCTCCTAAAAACCTTTCCAATCCACAAAGAAATCCTTGAAGATTCTCTAAATGAATCCTATGTCCCTGTGAACATCAATGTTGCACAATTCCAAGCTATGATCAGGAACCTAGCTGCACAAGAGCATCTTGTCTTCACTAATAAGGACTTTTGTGGTCCTGACCTTCATCATAATAAGTCCCTCCATATAGAAGGCATAATCCAATCCACAAAATAAAATGAGTCCTTATAGATGGTGGATCTGGCCTGAATTTGTGCACATTGAAGATTATTCATAACATCAATCTTTTTGAGGACCTCCTAGATGTAGACAAGTGCATCACAATAAAGGCCTATGATGATAGAGAATGAGAAAGCAAGAGTTTGATCACACTACCCTTACAAGTGGGCCCAACCCTGATTGAAACTGCTTTCCACGTGCTGGATCTAGATCTACCTTATAATATCTTGTTGGGATGACCCTGGATACACGCTATCAAAGGTGTACCCTCTACTTATCATCAATGTCTCAAGTTCCCACATCACGATGGAGAAATCACAATTCCTGGAGATCCCAAGCCCTTTCAGTACTACAAGAGACTGGAAGGCAAACAATATAACTACTATCCATTGAATGAGTTTGGTTGATATTCTAATCAAGAAACCCACGTTTCAAACACTCCCTTAGTTCCAGAAAAGACATCAAAAATACCAGCTAGTCAATCCAAAGGAAATGAAAAGGTTACTGAAGACAAGGCTTCTGCATCTAAAATAAAAGCCACCTTTATAGATCAAGGCATGGGAGAGTATAAATTTGAAAGTACTCTATGCATTGGGAAACTCCCTTTGTCTCCAAAGTCTTATGGAAGACCATCACCATTACCCCCTCTAAAGACAAAGCACTCATGCATTGCAAAACAACCACTTTTGAACATTGGGGGTCCTTATTAGATGAGCACATGGAATACAATGTCCTTGATTGGCTCTACAATGATGAAGAACAAAAACCTGTAACTTTCCCCAAAGGAAAGTATCCCAAGGTTACTCCCATTGTTGAAAGCATGGGATATCATGGTACTGGCCTTGGAGCTAATGAAACCGGTAAGAAGAAAATCATAATAGCCAATGAATATCCTAAAGGACATGGATTGGGTTCCATAGAGACTAAGACTAAATTCACTAAGGATTATTGTTTAGCTACTTCAGATTCAAACACTGAAGAAGAGTTTTTATAATTCCTTTCCACTATGTTAAAGATGACCTTTATGAAAATAACCATGTCTTCACTATCACACAAGCCTACCTTTCATCCCCTCATCTTCCCCTCAAAAACCCTAAACTAATTGACTGGGATCAACAAGATTCACCACCAGCTTTGGACATTAGTGATTTGGATGAGGCAATTTTAGCCCTCTTTGGACTTAAGAATCTCCAATAATATGAACATCAAATCCACTATAGTGAGCAAGCCTACTTTGGTAGCTAGGTCAATTCTCTTATTCGCAAAAATGATAATAAAGATAAAAAATGAAAAAATGAAAATATGGAAACATCCCTTGGTGAAAACCTCTCGCAAGCACCTTTGGATGAAGAAAAAGACAAAATAAAGGATGCATCCTCTAGTGAAAACCTTTCTGAGGTGCTAGAGGAGGGAGAAGCTGACCTATCATTTATATCACCAGATACAGAAGTGTCCTCTATGGTTATCAAAGACACTATCATGATCAACCTGGGCACAGAAGAAGATCCACACATCACCTACATTGCAGTTTCTCTCAGTGATCAAGAAAAGAAAGACATGATAGCATTCCTTCATAAACATAAAATCAATTTTTCTTGGACTTAAAAAGATATGCTTGGGCTCGATACAGATCTTGTCATGCACCATCTTATTGTGGATCCTAGTGTGAAACCTGTTAAACAAAAACTCCGCAAGATGCATCCACAAGTCACACTGGTAGTCAAAGTAGAGTTTCAAAAAATTTTGGATGCTAAAGTAATAAGACCAATAGACTATCCTGAATGGGTCTCCAATATTGTCCCAATAGGCAAACCCATTGGGGGCATTCGCATCTACAGTAATTTAAGAGACCTAAAACTTGCATTTCTTAAGGATGATATTCCACTCCCAAATATCGACATTATAGTGGATATGACTACTGGAAATGAGATGTTGTCCCTCATGGATGGCTTCTCCAGTTACAATCAGATCAGAATAGCACTAGAAGACCAACATAAAACCACATTCACAACACCTTGGGGTACCTTCTGTTATCAGGTGATGCCCTTTGGCCTTAAGAATGTCGATGCCACATATCAGAGAGCAATGACTACCATCTTTCATGATCTTTTGCATGTCATCATGGAAGAATATTTAGATGATCATTTGGGAAAATCCAAGATACAATAATCACACATTCCTATCCTCACTACCATTTTTGAGCGATTGGAGAAGTATAAGCTACGGATAAATCCCAAGAAGTGTGTCTTTAGAGTGCAATCTGGTAAGTTGTTAGGATACATTATGTCATGACATAGAATAGAAGTTGATCCAAAGAAAGTGAAAGCAATCCTAGAGATGCCACAACCAAAAACATTGAAACAATTGTGCAGTTTACAAGAAAAACTGTAAGCGATCAAAAGATTCATGTCACAACTGGCAGATAAGGTGCATCCATTTTCTCATCTCCTGCGCAAAAATATCAAATTTCAATGGGATTTCTTATGTCAAAATGCATTTGAGAAACTAAAAGGATATATGACTAATCCACCTGTGTTGGTACCACCTGTTGTTGGTCATCCTTTGATTTTGTACATATCTGCTACAGAGGTTGCATTGGGAGCCCTTCTGGCACAATTAGATGATACCAGCAAAGAGCGAGCAATTTACTATCTCAGCAGGACTCTTATTGGTTATGAGTTGAATTATTCCCTAATTGAGAAAGCATGTTTGGCTATTGTTTTCTGTACACAAAAACTATGACATTATATGCTTAATCATAAGTTTCATCTTGTTGCCAAAATTGATCCACTCAAATATCTCCTAGCGCGTGCTGCTCTCATTGGTCGTATAGCAAAATGGGTTATGATCCTTAGTGAATTTGAAATTGTTTATGTGGATCACAAAGCTATCAAAGGACAAGTAATTGTAGATCAGCTAGTTGAGGCACCTATTGACGGTAAACATCCATTGATCACAGATTTCCTAGATCAATTAGTCGTCAATCTTACCCCGAGTACCCCATGGAAACTTTATTTTGATGGATCCTTCACTCAGAAAGGATCAGGGGCAGAAATCTTGTTTGTTACACCAAAAGGGGATCTCATCCCTAAATCATATAAATTACAATTTCCTTGTACCAACAACATTGCAAAATATGAAACCCTTGTACTTGGACTCCATCAGGCCATACAATGGAAGATTCTAAATTTATTGGTGCTTGGTGATTCACAATTGGTTATCAAACAAGTTATGGATGAATATCAAACAAAGGATGATAAGTTGCTTCCCTATCATTGTATAGTTGAAGATCTCAAAACACATTTCACCAAATTGATCTTGCAACAGATCCCCCACACAAACAACAAAGCAGCAGACGTCATGGCTACTATTGGGTCCTTGATCACCATGCTAGAACACAATACACGGTGTGAGTTTCTTGTTGAGAATCTTATGGTCCCTATCTGTGACAAACTAAATTATGAAATTGTGTGTGAAATTGCTGATCCTAACTCCCCATGGTACCAAGAAGTATACTCCTACCTTTGTGATGGACATACCACACTTGCCTTAACCCCCAATCAACATAAAACCTTCATTCGTCGTACTTCCCGATACACAATCCTTGGGGATACCCTTTTCCGAAAGAATTTTGATGGAAGTCTTTAAAGGTGTCTGAATTCTGATGAAGCACAAACATCCTTGGAGGAGGTACATCAAGGAATCTGTGGGGATCACTCTAGTGCACTTACTTTGGCCAAGAATTTGTTACGCACTGGATGTTACTAGCCTAGTATGGAACAAAATGCCTACAACTATGTGAAGAAATGTGTGCCTTGTCAGCAGCACGGCGATTTGATATGTGCCCCCTCCCAATCCCTTCAGCCAACCATCACCCCTCGGCCTTTTTCACGCTGGGGTCTTGACCTCATTGGTCAGATTTTCCTTAATTCTTCCAATGGCCATAAATACATCCTTGCTTCTACTGAGTACTTTAACAAGTGGGTCAAAGTTGTTCCCCTCACCTACACCACTGGAAAATAGATTTTGAAGTTCATTTTGAGTTATCTTATTTGTTGCTATGGCATTCCTTAGGATATTGTTACTAATAATGGAGGACCTTTCAAGAACAAGGATTTCACAGAGCTATTTAGGAAATTCAACATTACCCACCATACCTCTTCCAAGTACTTTTTGCAAGGCAATGGGCAAGCAGAGGCTACAAATAAAAATATCCTCAGAATCCTCAAGAAAATAGTTGATGAAGCTAGCCACGATTGGCACCTTTGCCTCAACCCACCCTTTGGGCCTACTATACCTCCATTTGAACCCCCACTGGAGCCACCCCCTTTTCCCTTTTTTACGACACTGAGGCTATTCTACCCATCAAAATTGAGCTCCCTTCCCTCAGAATTTATCTCAAGAATCTGTTGTCCGAAGAAGAATATAGAGTTGCCCGCTTGCAAGAGCTAGAACTCCTTGAGGAGAGATGCCTTAGTGCCCTAAACCACCTCCACATGTATCAAAATCATCTTTGCCTTCAGTTCAACAAAAGGATAAAACCTCGTCAGTTTGAGGTTGGTGATCTTGTCCTGCACCACAATATGAAGAACAGCTAGAACCGTGAAAAGAAAGGAAATTTTGAACCTAATTGGCTGGGGCCCTTCATCATCACAAAAAAGTATGGTTCCGATACTTATCAGATTGTGTCACCAGAGGGAGATCCGATCCCTGATCATGTAAATATTGTACATCTCAAGCACTTATATGCTTGATCCTTCAGTAGTCTATTGTACAGCCAAAAATTGTCAAAATCCAAAAAAAATTAGAAAAGCAGAAAATCCAAAAACATTCAAAAAGTAAGAAAAAGCAAAAAAATACAAAAAAAACAAAAAAGCATAAAAAATACAAAAGCTTGACAAAAGTATCAAAAAAGAAAAAGAGAAAGAGAAATAAATCCATCCATCTATGAAAACCACTTCGGTGGTGCAATGGCTAAGTACCATGGTGAAAACCTATTTCAGGTGCCATGTGTAGTCAGATCCACCAACTATTTCTGCCATTTTTTCCATATAGCCTACATCACCTTTCATATTAATAAAGTCACTACCCCTATCTATGTAGGTAGTTCCTTGACTATTTTCCACTTCCGCAATAAAATCGCATTCCCGCATGACTGAGCTTACCATATCAACACTGAGCTTTATTTTAGACACAGTGACCATAAATGTTTCCAAAAAATCAGCAGATAGATTGACTTTTCTATGATTGTTCTATTCACAAGAAATTGCCAACGAATTCTCGTTTCTCTCAATCAATCTATGGCCCATCAAGATGCATCCTTCCGGTGTCGACTGTTCTATCAATCCTCACATCAAATCATTTCATGGAAATAAATTTTGGACTGAATGACCACTTGGTCAAGATGCCTTTTTGTTGATTTTATCTTGTGTTTCAATAGGGCCTTATTGTGACAACCTTGATCTTTTATATCTTGGTTCATTATGATGAGTACATAGTGGAATATGTGTCATTTGTGGTATGATCTGCTTGTCATAGATTGTTAGTGCATTTAATTTTTGATATTTAGTTATGACTATGTGTGCCTCACTGGGGGCAGGATTCATGCATCTTGAATCCCTCAACAGATCTAGATGTATTGTGTGTCCTCATGAGTAACATTTCATAGGACTCATCATACCTGATATCTTGCATTCTTGTTCCTAACAACCTATTTGTCTGAGAGTCTAGTCCACGCAAAGGAACCATGTCACTTGTGTTTTCTAGAACATGGTGCATAACTCCTTTTCCAATATCAAACTAGGGTGTGCTCTCCAACATTAACAGAGTATAAATCCCACTATCATCATGTAGATAGAATTACATTTTAGCTAGGTCATATTGCACTTTGATTTTTCTCTCGGCAAGGTTTCTATTTATTCCCCCTATCCAGTCACCTAAGTGATTTTATTAGACCTATTTGATACACACAAAAATAGTGTCCTCATATGTCTCACATTGCATTCATTCATTCAGTTACTTTTACTATTCATTAAGTTCATTCAATAATCATTAATTCATTATAAGTTGCATTGTTACTTCATTCATTAAGTCGTTAGTCATTATAGTTGCATATAGTTCCATTTTATTCATTATCCATTACATTCATTATTATAATCACATTATTAAAGTCATTAAAATCATTCAATTTAGGTTCATTACACATTTACATATTATGCACATGTGTATTTACATATTTATCTACCATCACATTGCATCATTACATGTAAAATACATCCATAAACATTTACATATCACATCTAACATCTATATATGTGTCCCATCCTAGCATCACAAGTCAGTCAGTCTAATCATATACATTCATCTCATCCTGCATGTCAGTCATATACATCATAAAAAACATATAAAACCATAACACATCCATACATCATGCACAAACATCATATCATATAGCATCATATAATAAAGTCCAAGAGTCCACATATATATCTCAAAATGACTGTCATACATAATATGTCGCATAAATCATACAAAAATGTGTATCAAAATGGTCTGAGAAGAATCATGGTGGTGGTTGTGATGGCCCTGCACCACTACCTGAACGCAGTGGTAACCCCACCGATCCTTGTGAATCCTGACCTTTTCTACGAGATATAGACCTCTTTGTATAAGGAGGTTCTCACTCTACCTCTGGCATGACTCTGTGATATAATGTCATATAGTATAGGGCCTCTCACCCTCTCCTACTAGCCTCTCTCTCTGCCATAAATGTGTCTGCTAGCACCTGCCCATATCCTATTATTGTCCCTATGTCCCGAGCTATATCCTGCTCGGCCATGTATGTCTCTGCTTGGATCCACAGAGAGTCTCGCTTGGCTGTCACAGATGCTATCTATGTTGACATAGCTTCCAACTCCTCTATATAATCCCCCTCATGTCCAGCCATAGTAATCTCCCCAATGTCCACTTGTGCCTGTAATAAGTCTAATGCTCTTTTAGCACTATCCCCTCGAGTTGTCTCTGCTGCTAGCTCCCCCTGAACCCTGGTCAGCTATGTCTAAAAACTGCTTGTTGTAGCCTGAGCAGTAGCTAGTAAACCCTGCAACCTCTGAATCTCTTCCTGCATACTCACCTTAGTTTCCTGAGATGTCGCTAGCAAGCCTTGTACCCTCCCCTACTCAGTCCAAAGACTATCTCGCTCTACCACCATGGTGTCATGTACATCCTAGGCTATGTGCCCGGCTAGTGGTCCCTATCTCAGTAGCCCCTATGTCCCCTATCCCTAATTTGGTGGCCACTGAGGCCCCTTTCCCTACTCCTGATCCTATCCCTGATCATGTACCTATGCACCTGGGACTATAGGTGGCTGCCTCCTTGTCGGTATCTCCACCTGCCCTCGCCTCCTCTAAGACACAACCCTGGGCTGAACTCTCCTCCCCCTAGCCCCTCCTCTATCCTCATCATCATCATCTCCATCCTTCCCTCCTCCATCTCCTCCCTC
>MU225742.1:538297-577898 GCA_018584345.1 Thuja plicata | reverse complement strand
ATATATATATATATATATATATATATATATATATATATAAATCGAACTTAGTTTTTTTTAAAACAAAAAGAAGAAGGGTTTAATGTTTACTGCCGCGGATTTAGTTATGTCTGCGTTTTATTTATTAAACAAAAAAAAAAATGTTTTTTACGCAAAAGAGGGGCGGGAGGGGCGGCCGAAGCCGCACCCCAACCCTCGCACCCGCGGGCCCTATGCTGCTGTGGAGGCAGCGTGGTGGCGCGGCCACCGCCGCTGCCACCACAGTCGGCGGCAATAGCCGCCGCTTTGGTGGGCGGCGGGGGCAGTGCCATCCACGGCCTGCCCTCCCCCTTTTACATGCGGCCATAGCTGTTACAAAAATAAATCGCCGCTGTTGAAAAATACTCCGCCGCTGCTACAACAGCCGCGGTTAAAAAAAAATATAAACGTCGCTGCTTTTCATTAAAAAGGCCGCTCCATTTACCGCCGCTGCTAGGGTTTGATGCGAAACCCGCGGTAGAATAATAAGAACATATAAATATTTACATAAATATATATATATATATTCACAAAGATATGTGAATACATATATATGTATATATGTATATTAGCGTTTCCTTCCTCCATTTTAGTCACAGTCCTGCAACATATGAATAAAAAAAAAAAAGAGTAAACAATATGTAGAGAGGAGAGAATGAAAACTTAAAACTTAGTGGCCTCATTTTGAAGCCCTAACCCTAATTTTGAATTAGGGTTAGGATTTTCAAAAAAGGGGAGGAGTAAGGTGGGAGGGAAAGTTCTTTTTCCCTTTTGGCTATTAGAGATTTCTTTTATTAGATACCTCAAAATGAAGGGATTATTTTCCCTACTTAACATGTTATGGAGTAATTAGTAGATCTCTTTAATGAGGTGATATTTTAATGAAAAATTGGAAGAATAAAGTTGGGAAATTTCTTATCTATGGATAAATTAAGTTGAAAATTTAATCCCCACTTAAGTAACCCATTCCTATTTGAATTAAAACCCTAGCTAATCTACTTCAGATTAAAGTGATTTAAGGCATAGTATTCAAATAATAAAAAAGAGGGTAAGAAATAAATTTATGATTAATGTTGGTATAGTGGTTGGAAAGGCTTCTTTTAATTAAATATTCTTATAAATAATATATATAAATAAGAGACTTATTAAAAGATCTCCTCCTAAAACCTTGTTAAATATTTACCAGTTAAAGGGTTGGATGACCATATTAGTTAATTTAATTAAACATCATTATTTAGGAGATCAACTTAATTTATATTAAAATTTGAGATAACAAGGATGTAGATTTAATTTGAAATTTATAGTTTGTAATAAAAGGGAAATCTAAATAAAATTCTTAGGAAAACTTAGGACTCTTAATGTTATTTTTATGTGGTCAATATATGTGGCCAGTATACTGACCTCTATAAAAATAATATTAAGGAGTACCATAATCTAGGGGGATTAATATTAATACAGATTACCTTCAACTTATGAACCATGATCCTTTAACTATTTATGCGTCTAGGGTTAAGGGATGTTGACTCTAGTCATGATTCCCCTTAGACCCTCTTGTTTGTAAATTTAATAAATAATATTCCTTTTAACAAAAAAAAAAAAAGTTTTGCGTTTTTGGGCGTAAGATTTTGGGCATTACAAATAGGCTGTCTGACTATTCCGCATGATCACCATCAAGAGTTTTCTTATTCTCTTTCTTCTTGATAGACCACATTACCAATGTTGCATGGTCTTCACTAAATTTGACACCAATATACATTCCACTAGTGTGCATTGGTTTGGTCTCTTTCCTAATAGCATCAAAGATAATGGCATCAACAAGGTCCCACTGAGGCAGGATAAGAATTCATTCTTTCTTTACTAGTTCTATGCCTTCTTTAGGAGTGATTTGGTCAAATTTAGCTACCATCTCCTGCTTTACTTCCTTTTCAATGTCATCTTTGTCTCTATCAGGTAGATCATCCTGCAACTTCTAACATTTCTCTTTGAATTCATTAATGTGAATTATCCAAAGGAACTGAATGAAAGCCCTTGGTTTAACAAATTGGTCATCTTGCAAGAATTCATCACGAGCTTTCTTAGTTATAGGATCCAATTCCTTCCCATCACACTCAGCTATTGTCAAGTCCATTTCAACATGTTTAGGTGCCTCTGGCACTCCTTCTTGCAGTTCCTAGGCTGTAACAAAGACATGTCCAATACTTCCCATTTGTACCAATTGTTCAGCAATGGCATGTTCATCCATGTGCAGGGGAGACTGGGAAGGGGAATAAATATCACCTTGTTGTTGATCTTTTCCTTCCACCCTTTTCCTTTTTGGAGATGGCAATGATTGGGTACCAAAGTCTAATGGTCTTTTCCCCTTTTGATCAGAGGTCTTTTAAATTCTTGGTAGAATTGTGTTGTATCCTCTCCACTGGTACACCACATATTTCCCTAGTGGAACAACCCTTCCCTGTGTAGCTCTACTCATAATAGCCTTGGCCTTTTTTGGCTCTGTTTCCATTACCTTCTTATTCTTCTTCTTATCTAAGGATTGCATAATATATTCAAACATGCTCATTAGGGATTCCACCTTCTTTGTCCAGGGCATAAATTCTTTCAAAGGATCATAAGATTTATCAAAAGGATGGACAAAATCTAATGATTTCTTATAAACTAACCATTTTTCCTTCTTGATTTCTTGCTCCATCAAGTCAAATTCATTTCTAATTATATCCTTAGGAAAATTGAACTGAGGTTTTAGAGCTAAACATTTAGTTCTCTTTATGAATACATCAATGATGAATCCCTCATTATCTTCACATCTTGCCACTGAGGTTGCCAACTGATAAGGCTCAAAGTATTTGTGAAACTGGTTCCACCCTCCTTTAGTAATAATGAACTAATGTGCTTTTGTGATGGTTGGGAAGATGTTTCCCTTTATTTTTTCAGCCAATGCTTCCTCTTGCAACCCACCTAGTTGTCTCAGGATTTATGCCATGCCTATCTTGAGTGGTACCCTATAAGCGAGGAAATTTGGAGTTCCTCTAAAACCATAGACCCTAATAACTGTTGAGACAGGGTATAGAATGAAGTCACCCCAATTGTGAAAAACCTAAAACTCTTTAACATATTCCATTGGTCTAAGAAATCTCAACACATCTATGTGAATTATTGGGTTGTCTATGCATAACAGTGCTCTAAGACTAGACGAAAAACATCTATCAAAATTAATAAAACTGGTCTCTTTCCTGTCCCAAGACAAATCAGTACTCCACAACTGAACTAGAAAATCTTCATCATCCTGAAATTTTATAAGATCCATTTCTTTCGCAAAATAGTCAGAATTATTGTACAATATTATGTGCATCATCATAGAGTACCATCCAAATGGCTTAACTATCTTATACTCTTTTATGCCTACTATACCTTGATGCATTAAATCAGCAATGTAATTAGCAAATTCAAAGACAATAGACAAATGTGGATGCAAAATTTGGACCATCATAAGCATTAAATGAATGGGCATTGTTGTCTCCTCATCTTCTCCCAGGACATGACACAAGGCACTATACATCCCTCTAGCCTTGCCACTAAAATAATCTAATTTGAAAGGCTCTGGTGTGTTAGGGCCTACTATAATTAAACCCCCTATCTTAATGAAACATTCTTTCAAAGGCCCAGTTCTAAAGTAGTCACTTTGATTCTTGTATACTTCTTTGAAATACTCAAAGTCTATGTCATCCATGTGAACAAAAAGGTTATTCAACTTGAAAACCTTTCTTATCTCATCAGCTGAGACATTCAATAATATGTTCCCATTTGTATCTCTCAGAACCCTAGACACCTTATCATAAGCTTTAGCAATTGTGATCAACAAATCTGTGTCCATAAATACTCCAGGAACTATCAATTTTCCAACATCCAAATCCCATATGTTACAGTCCCGGATAGGAGCATTTCTTTGGCTGAAAGCAATTTTGAACAAGGAAAGACCACTTACACTAACCTTGGCATCCTTAACCCATCTTCCTAGATCATATAAACCCTCCCCGACTCTAAAACAAGGAATTACAGGAACTAATTTTTTGATTCAAGTAGAGTCATTAGTGGATCCATTCAACTATTGTAAAAAATCATCCTACACATTCCTATCTTTGTAATCTAGTTTACCATTGAACTCAATTCTAGGGGCCATTTTCTGAACTTAGGGTTTCTTATAGTAACAATATCAAATTATATCAATACTCTATTTATCTTTCAGAACTTGAAACCCTACTGGAAGTATGAATTTTAATGTTTAAACATAACACTTACCCATTTTGCAATTTGTTACACAGAGCGCGAGAATGCTGCAACTTTCAGTTTTGCTTCAATCACTTCAGTGGTTATGGAAACTTTAGACTCAAGTAATGAATTATATTCTCAATCAAATAAATCTCTCACATTGAATTTTACTGAAGTGTCCACACGCTCTATAATCAATTCATCTGGTTTGAACATTCGCAACTCAATGGTTCATTGAAACCAAGTTTTAACTTTTAAATCTGAACCATAGATCTTATCAGCATCTCATCTTATCATGTGGATCTCATCACTTTATGGAAACCACTATTCATCCTAGACACATTTCAGCATGACTTGATCACTTAAACATTAGATCTCATGCATCTTCCCCATAAGCCTTTAATTCATTCGTTCGATCTTTTCTAACCTGACCACCAATTACTTTACCCTAGACTTTACTAACTGCGGATGCAACTTTATCAACTTGGACACGTGTCAACACCACTTAATGGCTTATACACTAGATCTTCCTCATCTTTACCTTAATTCAATAATTGATTCATCTGATCTTTCTCAAATTGCATCCTCTTTATCTTATCCTTGCGCTGTATTGGGCCCACCAACTGCCACGCATTAGCATGACTTAATCACTGATACTATAGATCTCGATCACTTTAACACCCAGTGATTAATTCAACCGTCGGATCAACCTTTAGATGCTTAGCCTTTAACTCCTTTCTTATGACCTCATTCAGAGGCACTGGGACACATGGCATCATGACTTAATGGCTTACTTGTTAGATCTCGATCACTTTATCATTAAGCTATCAAGTCAGCTGTTAGATCTTTTTTGAACTATCAGCCCTTTAATCTACAATCACCTTTACTGTTAATCGAATACACATCATCTCTAGGACATGCAGAAGCATGGCTTAATGACTTGAATGATAGATCTTCCGCATCTTTGGATTAAGGTACCAAGTTAGCCGTTGGATCAAAAGGGAATCTAACTACAGTTTAACAAATAGTTGTTCACAAATCTTGGGCCTGCCAACTACCACACGTCATCACTGCTTAATGACTTACATGTTATATGGTACGCATCTTGATGATAAGCAATTAAGAAAACCATTACATCTATCTACACTTTAATCTCCATCAAACTTTGCAATAGCGCCCACATCACTGTAGGGACATGCGTCATTTAGACTTGATGACTTATACGATAGATCTCGATCATGTTGAAAGTAAGTCATAAAGTGGACCGTTGGATGAAATAGAAACTGCATGTTGTTTTACTTAAGCTTCAACTTATGCTAGACCCGCCATTAACACATGTCATCACTGCTTAATGAATTGAATGATAGATTATGTGCATCTTTGGATTAATTCATTAAGTGGACCGTTAGATGAAAACATATTAGCTTGACACAAAATAGTTTAATAAAATACTTGCGGGCTTTTAGACTTAGGGATTAATAAACTGCCAAGGAGTTAGGAATTTACAAACTATTGAGCATGGCCCCGTTTAAAAGAACACATGGTGGACACATGACTTAAGTGATGAAAAGGTAATATAAAAATAGAAACCACTCCAAAGCTTAGGGTTTGAAAACAATATTTACACTTTGAAAATTGAAAGCAAGGGTTTCAAAAATTTACATAAGACCCTTTTTTGTAAATGCAGACAAGGGACTCACTATTTTGGAAAAAATTTAAAAAGACCTAACAGATCTTATGATTTATGGATCTTAGATCTTACGATTTGTTTGGATTTTTTCAAATTTTATGATTTTTTTGGACTTTTAAAGATTTTTTGGATTTTTTTGGATTGTTTAGATTTTTTTGGATTTATAAAGATATTTAGATTTTTTTAAATTTATTTATTTATCATTTTTTTATTTTGTATGGAGGAGCTTAAGCTTCTTGCTCTTTGGATAGTGCTCCTTTGAAGGATAAGGTATGACGGGCCAAGGTTGTTGAGGGTATGCTCAAAGATGTTGAAAGTGTAATGATAAGGGAATGACATTGAGGATAAAAGGTAGATGGTGGATAAGTATTTATGTGATGGATTGGATAAGGGAGATGGAAGGATAGTAAGTAGGAGGATAAGAAGCACGTGTAGGTGTTGGATAATGAATAGGGTATTGAAATGTTTTCATAGGAGTAGATGGATAGCATTGGAAATATCAACATCGACACACAACTTGAAGGATGGTGGAACGATAGAGGAAAGATGGATTGGGAAGCTTGAGGCTTCGATGTAGGAATGAATATGGATTTTCTGATGCAAGGACCCAAAATGGATGGAGAAGATGATGAATTATTCAAGGTAATGGATTTTGGGACATGAGGACCCAAAATAGATTTAGAAGATGGAGGATATTTGGAATATGGTGTGGAAGCCTTTGGAAGCTTGAATGTCAAATTTGATTTTTTGTTTGTGTGCAAGTCTTTTAAGATTGACTTGGGAACCCACATAGCTTTTGATTTTTCTTTTCTTTTGGATGATTTAGAATCTACTTCTTCAATGAGGGATTTAGGAACCCACATTTTCTTTGATTTATTTTTTTTCTATTTTGACCTTTCTGGTCTCTTTAGTATCTCCTTTTGCTCCGAATTCACATGTCGATTAGATGGGACATGTGGATCTTTATGAATGTGTATTCTTGGATTTATGCTTTCTATGTTTGGCATCCAATTTACTTCCAAAAGATTGGGTAAGTGTGGATGAATGAGGCTAATATGGTGGGTTTAAATGGATGGGTAGATCGAAATTTCTCAAGGATGAGTTTCTTTGTTGATCTTGAGGTATGATAGTGATATTGGATGATAAGCTAGGAATGATAGGTATGGTGGATGGAGTGACATAGGGACCCAATATGGATGGAAGAGATGAAGGATTCCGCTTTGGGATATAGGGACCAAGGATGGATTTGGATGATGGTGAAGGTATATGATTGTGTTTAAATGGAGGGATATAAGGTATAAAAGGGATATAAACATCTTTAGAGTGAGTTACATGGTCAAGGCTCTCATTGTTAGGAGTCATATTTATACCAATAGGCTCATGATTAGCTTTGATAGGAGAAATTTTGATAGGAACCACTAACGCTTGAGGGGATTTATTGTCATGCAAGGGATTTGGAGGAATGATGGTTTCTTCAAGTGGATATGGAGGATTATGACAAGGAGATGATGTGATACTTTGATCTTGACAAGGATCTTTGGGTAATAAAGGAAGTGTAATTTACTCTTGATTTTCAATAGGATTATTAGAAGTGGAAGGAATATCTTGATCTTGCTTAGGAAATGGAGGGATCTTTGTCTCTTGAGGCGGTGGGATATTTTATTGGAAGAAGTGAAACGATATGAGGGGATCATCATGAGACTTTAGAAATGTGGTATCTTCGTCAAATGTTGGAGGGGATTGGATAATGTTTTGATCTTGATTATTAGTGAGACTTGTTTCTTCGCACCTTGGATCCTCTTGACACAGAGCCATTACTAAGCACAAGCTAGGAGGTTGGATATGTAAGGGGGGTTCTTGGAGGATTGATGGGGGAATATTTATTTCTTTAGAAGATCAATGAATGTTGGAAGAAGTAGAGGCTGTATGAGAATCATTTCTAGACATAGATTCATATTTTTATCTTGCTTGATATTAGTATCTTATTTTTCATTAGATGAATCCTTAGGACTTTCAATTTCAATTATATCATCATGAATAATATTTTTGATTTTATGCTTCAAATCCATTCAATCTAAAGTTTCATGCTCATTATGTTGATGATATGCACAATAGTTACTTAAGAATTAAAATCTACATGAATTAATTTGAGGCAGCGTGGTGAGATTGTTTTCGAGGAGTTCTTGCAAAGTTGATTCATAAGACTATCCCAAAGGAGTAAACTCTCTATCCAATGGAAATTTAGATTCACTTGAGTTTACGAATGATATTTGAGATTCAATATCATGGTGCTTTAATTTTCTACTGTTGCATGATTCATAGCCAAGACTCTCAGCTGAATGTTCTTCATTTGTTTAATCAAAGATTGTATTGTGTAGATAAGATGTTTAATCAAAGATATGTTGGTCATGAAGTTGATCTTGATTATAGATGAAGTATATGTGAGATTTTCTTTATCAAAGATAGGATTGATGTGAATTTGTTAAGATGAAGATAGATATGAATCATGTCATGAACCAACTTGAAATCTCTAATTACTTATGGAATCATGGAGATGCATAGGAACATGACTTGTGAAAATTAAGACATAATAAGACTAAATTAACTCAACAAGTAAGCAACCATATTGATCCTGTATCTATATTTTTGTAGTAGTTGGACATTGAATTTTGATGTTTTGTTGATGTTGTCTAGTTTCAATAATTAGGTACCCTGTATAAGCTGCCTCGTCTGGTTTCGAGTATTCATTCCCTTGTTTAAGAAAACATGAATTTTGAAAAAAGACTTTTCTATGGGACTTGGTTGATAGATAATATAGTGGGTTAGTTTGATTGAGGACCTGTTGACTAGTTTGACAATTTTGACTTGATTCTACTAAAGCTTAGACTTGTTGTATGACGTTGTTTAATGCATGTTTTGAAATGTAAAAGGATTAGTTACAAACTATTGAATGCGACCATGTTTAAAAGAACACATGGTGGACACATGACTTAAGTGAAAAAAAGGTAATGTAAAAATAGAAACCACTCTAAAGCTTAGGGTTTGAAAACAAGATTTACACTTTGAAAATTAAAAGCAAGGGTTTCAAAAATTTACATAAGACCCTTTTTGTAAATGCAAACCAAGGACTCATTTATTTGGAAAAAATTTAAAAAGACCTAATAGTGGCTCTTTCTGGGGATGAATACCTCATGGAGGTATTGCAAGAATTCAAAATCTCAGGGGAAGAAAACCAACCAAATGGAAAAACTAAAGTAAGATAGGAAGAACACACTTGCAGAAACACATTATATACACAACCTAATGTTCATGGATGATTAGACTTCAAGAGAAGTATAACTTCAAGAACTGCCCATGAACTGGTAGTTCTAAAATGATACTAGTAAGGTCTTTCAATAAATAAGAATTTTTCCCATACCTCTCATGGACAATATATGGTCCAAGATAGATTGGTTCAAAATTTCCATGTTTTCCTTTATCTTCTAATCTGGCATTCCACATTAGGACATAATCTCCTGTACAAAATTTTCTTGAGACTGCCTTTTTATCATACAATTTTTTTACCTGCAATTGAAGCTTAGCATTTGTCATAGAAGATTCACTCCTAGTTTCATCCAATTCCACCAGGTCATCAATTCTCAATTGCATATCATTGTCAATATCATCATCATATAATTGGAAAAACTTGTACATTTGCATTAGATTATTTTGGTGCAGTCTTGCCTAAATCCCATATACTAAATCAAAGGGTGTACATCCTATGGCCTTTTTATATGTCACTCTATCTTCCTAGATAGCCATTGTTAGCTTTGATTCCCATGCCTTTTTGTTTGTATCCAGAACTCTCTTAATGATCTTAAGCAAGTTTTTTTTGGTGGACTCAGCTTGGCCATTTCCCTGTGGGTGGTAAGGTGCAGAGTAAGATGTTTGAATGCCATATTCAGTACAAAAATTGATATACTCCTCATATTTAAAAAAAACCCAGCATTGTCTGATATTATTTTTTCTGGGCACCCCAACCTGGTGATTATGTTCTTCAACAAGAAATCTATTACTACTTTACTGGTTTCTCTTTTAGTGGGGATCGCTTCATCCCAATTAGTAAAGTAGTCAGTAGCTATGATTATCCATGCATGTCCTCCACTAGATTTAGTATTTATTTCCCCTATAAAATCAATAACCCATTTCTGAAAAGGGGCTTGAACTTCTACTGGTGTAAGAGGTACATTACCTGAGAATTTTAATTTACCAGAGAAACATTGGCAAGCATCACATTTCTTAACCAACTGATGAGCATCCTTAAAAATACTTGGCCACCAGAATCTTGCTCTTAAAACCTTATGTGCAGTAGTCTTGGCCACATAATGGCCACCACACACTCCATTGTGCATTTCTTGCAGAATCATGTCTTCTTGTTCTCTATCAACACATTTTAGTAGAATTCCTTCAGGATTCCTCCACCATAGCTCATCTTTGATCAGATAAAAATAGATTTCTTGTAGCTTTAAGGTCCTTTTCTTATTCTCATCCATCCCCTATGGACAGTTTATTCTTTGTAAGTAATAAATAATATTCCTTTACCAATCACAGTGGTCAAGGTTACAGATAAAAGGTATTTTTTCTTCCTCTATGGTATTGATATGGTTTGCATCCAAGTTTGTGATAGACATAAATTTGGCTAAACCCATTCCTATGACCAACTTAGTGATTTGAATTTCTATATTAAACTCTCGAATCCTATTGATCCATCTACATATTTTCACTGACACCTCTTGTTGAGTGAAGATGTCCTTAACTGCTGTTGAGGGGACATAGGCTACTAAAATAGAACCAATCAAATAACATTTGAAAGCTTTCACAGCCTTCACTAATGCATAGGTATATTTTTTTAGTTATATCATATTTAAGTTTTGCATCCTGTAATGGTTTTCTAAAAAAGGCAATGGGTTGTTCAAACCCCTCTTCATTTTTTTGCAACAACACAGCAGTAATAGTATGGCAAGATGCAAATGAAAAAATGTTCATAGGATTTGAATAGTCAGGAGTTCTTAGGATAGGGGCATCTTTGATAGATTTCTTTATTTCTTGAAAAGATTGGGTGGTTTCTCCATCCCATTCCATTTTTGCATCCGTGTTTAGCATTTTGGAAATTGGCCTACTTTTCTTAGCAAAGTTTGTGACAAATCTTCTGAGAAAATTTACCTGACCAAAGAAAGATTGAATTCCTTTAACATTTCTTGGGAGAGGTATCTTTTCAATAGAAGCTACCCTATCTAGGTCAATTCTAACCCCCTCCTTTGAAACAATATGCCCCAATAATTTACTTTCTATTACTCCAAAAATGCATTTCCTGGGATTCAGAGAAATCCCAAATTCCAGAGCTCTTTCAAAAATATTCTCCAAATGTTCACAATGTTGTTCTTCCTTATTTTATTATGTTGTGAGGTCATCCTGATAAACCTCAATAATTTTTTGCAAGAAATATGAAAATGCAACATCTATGGCCCTCTAGAAAGTAGCCCCAGCATTCATTAAGCCAAAAGGCATTCTGACATATACATATGTTCCCTATGGTGTAGTAAAAGTAGTTTTAAATTTCTCTAACTCCTTGACCATTATCTGGTTATACTCAGAGAATCCATCCATCATGGACATCAGTTCACATCCAATGACTCTCTGTAGCATATTCTCCATATTAGGGAGAGCATAGTTGTCTTTTAGGGAAGATATATTCAAATATCTAAAATCCACACATAGCCTTATATCTCCATTCTTCTTCCTAACAGGGACTAAATTGGAAACCCAAGAAGAATGTCTAATGGGATTAATTATCCCAGCATCTTTCATCTTCTTCAATCGGCTCCATTTTGGGCTTTGGGGTGGGATTTATGGGGCTTTTCTTTTGTCTAAAAGGCTTGGCATCTTCCTTTAATTGGATCTCATGTTGGAATATCTCCTCATTATATGCCTTCAAATCATCATACGTCCATGCAAAGACCTTGTTGTACTTCCTCAAAAGATTAGTCAGATCCTCCTTAACTTTGGGTGACATTTTTTTACCAAAAAATATTTTTTTAGGAACTTCCTTTGTTCCCACATTTACCTCCTCCAAATCTTTAGAATTATTTACACATGTAGAAGAATATGGTTTATCCTTAATGTCAAAGGCTCTTTCTAAAACAACTAGTCCCTTTGGGAATTTATTTGACTTTAAATGCAATACTTCCTTTCCTAAGATAGTATCTTTTCCATCAATAGTTTCCACATACCTACTGAAATCTATCTCTTTATTTTCAAGATTTGTCTCACAATACAAGAATCTCAAAATATCTACATCATCATCAAATACTTGCCAACTATCCACATTGTCTGGTATTGAAGGCTTAGTCTGAACTTCTATTTCAGAAATTCCAGCAAAAGTAATATCTTCTGGCCTTAAAGCAATGTTAGCCAACAAATCTGCCATCCTATTCTAGCTTCTATCCATCTAGTCAATACCAAATGCATCAAAAATTTATAATTCATCCCAAACTACATTTTGGTATTGTTTCAATCTATGATTCTTGGAAGCATACTTGGATCTGATATGAGATACTACTAATTCAGAGTCTCCAATAACTCTGATACACTTTATTCCATGTCTTGCATCTAATCTCAAACCTATCAACAGAGCTTCATATTATGCCACATTATTTGTACATGTAAATAATAGAGTAAATGAAAATTTGAAAGTTCTTCCTGAGGGAGATATCAATAAAACCCCAGCACCAGCCCCCTCCCTAGAACTGGCACCATCAAAATACATTACCCATAACTTACTTTGTTCAAATAAATTATTTATGTCTTCAGACAATAATGCAGGTTGTAATTTTCTTGCAACTTGATTTTCCTGCACTTGAAATGATCCCATCTCAGTATCTAAGAAATAATTCATATTGTTATCATCTTCTTCCTTAATCATATGAGGAGTTCTAGTCTCCCTTGATACCTTAATGTTTTCACCATTAATGTTGAAAGTGGCAAATGAAAAATCACATTGAATGCTTCCCCCCATTGATGCACTCCATTTTCTTGATAACAACATTCCATATTGAGGGGGAGTGTCTACAACTAACACACTCATTGTTAATCTTTTGTCTAGGAAAGCTATCAATTTATAAGGAAAAGCCTTAATGGTGCTGATGACAGGTACTTCCCTAGAATCCATAGCTTGGAACCTCCCATGTGGTGTATCTACTTTCAATCCCATAGATCTCATAATTTCTGCAGGCATAATAGTGTTAGATTCCCTAGAGTCAATCATACATTTTTTCAACATTTTACCATTTATCAATAATGTTAAGAAAAAGGGATGTACATTTTCTACAGTAGTACCAACAATATTGGTAGCCAAATAAATATGAGGAATCTTTGACATAAGCTCATCATATTCCTTTGTGGATTTGTCTTTTGTGTCTGACACTTTCTTTTTTTTTCTCTGGTCCCATAATCTTTGTAGAACTAAAACCCTTCATCCATGTTAAAGCCTTTTCTTTATGCTCTCCTATCCTCATCATTTCTAACAGAGGTACCTTAACAGTTATTTGAGACAAGAGTTGCCCCATATCCACAGGGGTGTATTTCATATCAAAGATGTCTGATCTCTTATTTGTGTAATCCTCATCTTCTACTTGAGAAGTCAGTTTTGATTCATCTCCTTTATGTGGTTTATCCTCCCTTTTAGAATGAGGTGTTCTAGTGTTTTTATCTTTTCTTTATACACATTTGGACCAGTAGGCTTGTTGCCTTTTTTGATCAAAATTTTATTTGTACCTTCAGCCTGTTTCTCCTTTTCTTGTGGCCTTTTGGTACTATTTGTGGTATCCTTGATAAAAATACTGGCAGGTTTCCCATATGCACTACCAACTATTCTATTTCTTAAAATGTAATTTCCCCTTGCTTGTGCAACCATGTTTGCTATGATTTTAGCAATTTTTTCATCCGATGGTCTTCTAAGGATAGGGGTCTCATCACATCCCTCGGCATTATATCTCATATTATTAATCTCCCAATCTTGTATGTCAGAATCATCATGTTGATAATTTGTTTCATCACTAACATGTGAGGAAGTCATATCACAACCACTATCATCATATGCTTCCTCTTCATTATCTTCCTAATCTTCAGTTGCAGAGATTCTAGAAGCAATAACACAATACTCAGGACTATGAGGGGATTGGCAAGCCACGCACCAAGGATTATCATTGCACATGTTTACAGTGGTTTTGTGTAGAGGATCAGGATTTTTTCATCAGATTTATCCTTATTTTGTAGGACAATAGGTTTCCCATCTTTCCACTGAGTAGTATAAGGATAATTTTTCATCCTAGGCTGTCTATTGAAATTTCCATAGGAAGGCTTATCATTGTTTGAAACCCTATTATTACTACTTTCTCTAGGTTTTAAATTTTTCAAAGCATTCAGAATCAACTTAAGATTATCATCTTCCTTTGGTTTAGTATTCAAGGGTTTATCTAATTCTTTCTTGTTGTACCTGGTTGGTTTCCAATCTTCTCTCCTACCCACTTTTTTAGAAACCCTTATGTTTGTCTCAATATTTACTGCTACCTTATATGCTTGTCTAATATTTCTAGGGTTCTTATCCCTTAAAAGATAACCCATTTTTGCATCAAAAGCATAAGACAAGTAGCAATACATACCTTTCTATCCAATCTCATCACTTGCAGCAACTTTTGCATTGCCCTTTGGAACCTGATATTGAACTCCACCACTTCTTCATTTCAGTTCTTCTTTATATTGTTGAACTCATTCAGCATGAAACCTTCATTGGTCTTATCCCCATATTGATCTATGAAACATTCTTTCATTTCATCCATAGACCCAATACACTCATGGGGCAACCCTCTAAACTAGTCCCTAGCATCCTCAGTTAATGATTGGACAAATAACTTCATCATCACATCATCATGTGCAATTTCATAATCATCAATCATATCCATAAAATGCTTCAAATGTTCTTCACATGTTAAAATATTATTTCTAGCAAATTTAGAAAGTTTATCCCTAATCTTTTCAGGAATCTCATTTAGATAACCAAGAATTCCAAGGAAAATAAAATGCCTATACCTTTCAGTATAGACAGGAGTTCTTTGAGATGAATTATTACCTTGAGTATTTAATGTAGTAGCATTTCTAGAATTAGTACGTGGTGGTAAATTCATTTTTGAATTTAGAGACATTTTAGGACCAGCACCAGCAGGAGGAGGACCAGAGATTTGCCTAAGAAATTCAATTTTCTTTTTCATCTCAAGAGTAGAGGCTTCCAATTCAGCCTTCTCTAATTCTTTGGCTATGATCTCCCTCTCCCTTGGCTTTCTCCAACTCAGTATCTAGCTTAGTCATGGGATCCACTGCACTCCCTTTACTTACTGGCTCATTTATTTCAATTGCTGCTACTTTTTGTTACCTTTATCCTTGGGTTTCTGTGTGTCATACAATTGTTGGACAATAGGTTCATGTTCAAGTTTCTCAGGTATAGTAGTAGCATTTATTGCTTCTAAATCTCACAGTTGTATTTTCAATTGGTCAAATTGAATCTAAGCATGTCTGATTCTCTCCTCTTTCTCTCTTTCTCTTCTTTGTCTCAAGGCAATCTGCTCTCAAATCTTCCTTTCCAGTTCACCCACTTCTTCAAAAATCTCCTCAGAATCTACAAGAGTTATGTCATATTTTGAATTTTCCTCCATAATAGTTCTTTCTCTCCTTTGATGATGGGCATGTGTTCTTTCAAATGAGGGAGAGCTTAGATCACTAGGAGTATTCCTATTCTCTTTTCCTCTACTTTTGGATCTGGACCTTGCTTCATGTCCCTGGGATTTACCATGAACCAACCTCCTAGTATACCTAGGTACATCATCAACCCTCTCACTTTGAGAGTAATACTCACCATATACTCCCAATAGCGGCTATGTATCTTGTTCAACTTCTACAGTATCTTCTTCATGATTGGAAGGAATAGGAGTATCTATTCTTATGTTCCTTCTTTGCCTCCAAGTTTGGGGAGTAGTTCCAACAGCATTTTTGTTCATTGATTTCTCGACTCTGGAGGTAGATGGAATTTCACCTTCCAACTTATTCTCAGGATGATTCTTCATCTTAGATCTGGTATTTTTATAACTCATACTTAAATAGTGGTGTATCAAATGATTGTAACTCAGCACTCATGCATATATTCCTTCAATTCACCACCCAACAAATAGCTGGGAAAATACACACTAACATTGAGTAATTAAAATATTTCGTTATGAAAAGTCTTCACGGGATAACAAATATCAACAAAGGTCTAAGTATTTATCCTGATATATTTTCAATGGTAATACAAATCACTGGGATATGCAAAAATAAAACTATGTATTTCAATGGTCAACCAACTGGTATTAATAAGTAAGCAGGCCAGGAGTCTAGCTCAACTTGAAAAGCCTTACTCACTTACTGCAATGTAAAGTTAGTTCCCCAGCAGAGTCTCCATTTTGTTGGTTTATTTTTATGTTGCAACAAAAACAACAACCTCTTCTTCTTATGACTATTTTTAAAGAGAAGCCATCTCCAAATATTGATTCATGCAAGAAAAGGACCAAATAACAAGCACTCTTACAATACTTCTACTCTTTAGGTTCTTCTATACCAAGGGGGGGATACCCTATAATATCTTCTGATATCTCTATATGGTATTATCAATATGTAATCTCACAATAACTCAACATAACTAGGAGATACTAGATAATTGGCTAATTACCCATTGAACATCAACCATGAAATGGAGCATGAGATAGGAATTCACATCAAACTTGCACAAATATAGACTTAATGGATTTATTGTTTGTTTATAGGAGAACACAACCAATATGCAACTAGATATGCAATAGCACATAACTTAGCAGCTTTAGATCGAGGCTTTATCCATTGGCCTACACTTTGATTCAAATACAATATACTGAAATCAATATTCATCAAAGATTCTAGGCCATAAACACAATTATCCCAAACCCCTACTATCAATAAAATCCTAGCATATGTCAAATGAATCTATGCATTAATCAGAGCCCCATTTAATCGGATCCTAAATAAGTACATAAACATTGAGAAATTCTATGCTATAGAATCAGAAAGTTCATAACTCACAAGACACATAACACGGGAGAGATTGGAATCTGGAACTTTGTATTAAGTTTAGAGAATCATATTCCAGCATACAAATTTTACTAAGAGATAACCTCTTTAATAACTTGCAAAAGATCTCTCAGCTTTATTTCTAACTATCATAGTTATCTGGTATAAACTATACTATATTTCCCCCTTGACTGAAACTTTGCAAAATTGCTGACTATCAAAATTTTCCAGCCCTTTCCAATGATCTTGGGAATCCTTTTATATAATAGGATAGCAAAAATCTATGGATCACATGGAATAAGGACAAAACAAATGACTCAATAAAAAGACAAAATAACAAATGAAGTGATAACCACTTTTGTTACAATATATTTTCAAAATATTTTTTCTGACCACGTGGGTGCTTGTAACTACTTCAAATTTGTTCGGAAGCAGCCACCTAGAATATTTTTTCCTTGTTCTTTTTGATGTAGGATCTTTACCTTTGTCTATCTTATTCACCAATCAAGAACACTGCCACTTGTTGTCTTTCACACACTACCACCTTCTCCTTGATCAATTGTATCATATTTGTCCTTCCAGGAGGTATACACCTCATCACTTGGCCAATCGAAACCAATGACTTCATCTTTTCTTATGTTAATCTTATCCCAACTGACACTTGCCTTCTCAATTTCCTCTTTCTAGAATTTAAAAAATGCCCTGGCTTTTCCAATAATTTCCACAGTTTGGACAAACAAAAGCGTGCTTTCCAAAGTAATAATACTATTGGTCCTAGTGGCCAATGCCTCATTCATTTGTCTTAGCCACAATGCCTCACTCTTTATGTCACCACTCTTCTTGAAAAGGTTAGGAAACATCTCATATCTATCCTTTGAATATTCTTTCCTCAAATTTTCTATCTTCCTGATGATGACGCTTCTCTTGATGTCCATGTCCACCATTAATTTCAAGCATTTATAAGTACTGGTTAAAAAAATATTAATATTGTTTTCTTCCTTGGATATGGAATAGAATAATTTCAACTAATCCTTATTTCCTTTCCATATATCCATGATCAAGCCCCACTTATCCTTATCTGTATCATACTCATTTATTATGCTAATAATCTTTTTTCCTAGCATATAAAGGGTATTAGGACTTAATTCCTTACTACACTGCATGAGGGTGGAATGTATTTTATCAAAGTACCTTTGTTAGACTCATGCCTCTACTTCTTTAAATGCTGAAGACTCTTCAATCCATTTCTTCCTTGATTCTTCTTATCTGTTCCTTTCAGAAATCAATTTTTCTTTTTCTAATTCCAAGTCTTCTTGTGTAACAAGACTTGATGGCATAGAGGAAGGAGGGAAAGTCACAATTGGGCTAGATGAACTAGACTGATGTGGGTCTTGTGTTATCATCCTTTGAGGAGAAAATTGGGATATTTTCTTTCCCTCTAGGATAGAAATTTTCTTGTCTTTTTCAATAGACTTTACCCTTTCATCATTATATGCTTTCATGACTATCTCATATTTTTCCCTCGGGCATTTGATTTCTTATTCCTATTTCTCAGCTACTTTCATACAAAAAGTTTATGATTCCATAGTAATGCTAGCTGCTTCTACCCCTGAGGCACTTGCAACTCTCTTTACTAATAGGTTGCCTGACTATTTAGCATGGTCACCTTAAACAGTTTTCTTATTCTCTTTTTTCTTGATAGACCACATTACCAATTTTGCATGGTCTTCACTAAATTTGACACCAGTAGACATTCCACTAGTGTGCATTGGTTTTGTCTCTTTCCTAACAACATCAAAGACAATGGCATCAACAAGGTCCCACTGAGGCAGGATTAGAACTCCTTCTTTCTTTACTAGTTCTCTTCCTTCTTCAGGAGTGATTTGGTCAAATTTAGCTACCATCTCCTACTTTACTTCCTTTTCAATGTCATCTTTGTCTCTATCAGGTTGATCATCCTGCAACTTTTGACATTTATCTTTGAAGTCATTAATGTGAATTCTCTAAAGGAAATGAATGAAATCCCTTGCTTTAACAAATTGGTCATCTGACAAGAATTCATCACTAGCTTTCTAAGTGAGAGGATCCAATTCCTTCCCAGCAAACTCAGCTACTCTCAATCCCATTTCAACATGTTTAGGTGCCTCTAACACTCCTTCTTGCAGTTCCTGGGCTATAACAAAGACATGTCTAGTACTTCCCATTTGTACCAATTGTTCAGCAATTGCATGTTCATCCATGTGCAGGGGAGAATGGGAAGGGAAATAAATATCACCTTGTTGTTGATCTTTTCCTTCCACCCTTTTCCTTTTTGGAGATGGCAATGATTGGGTACCGAAGTCTAATGTTATTTTCCCCTTTTGAACAGAGGTTTTTTCAATTCTTGATAGAATTGTGTTGTATCCTCTCCATTGGTACACCACATATTTCCCTGGTGGAACAACCCTTCCCTGTGTAGCTATACTCAGAATAGCCTTTGTCTTTTTTTTATTTATTTCCATTACCTTCTTCTTCTAGTCTAAGGCTTGCATAATATCTTCAAACATGCTCATCAGGGATTCCACCTTCTTTTCCCAGGGCATAAATTCTTTCCAAGGATCATAAGCCTTATCAAAATGATGGACAAAATCTAATGATTTCTTATAAACTAACCATTTTTCCTTCTTGATTTCTTGCTCCGTCAAGTCAAATTCTTTTCTAATTATATCCTCGGGAAAATTGAACTGATTTTCTAGAGCTAAACATTTACTTCTCTTTCTGAACATGTCATTGATGAATTCCTCATTATCTGCACATCTTTCCACTAAGGTTGCCAACATATAAGGCTCCAAATATTTTTGAAACTGTATCCACCCTCCTTTAGTAATAATGAACTGATGTTCTTTTGTGATGGTTGGGAAGATGTTGCCCTTCATTTTTCCAGCCAATGCTTCCTCTTGCAACCCACCCAGTTGTCTCAGGATTTCTACCATGCCTATCTTGAGTAGTACCCTATAAGGGAGGACATTTGGAGTTCCTCTGAAACCATAGACCCTAATAACTATTGAGATAGGGTATAGAATGAAGTCACCCCAATTGTGAAAAATATGAAACTCTTTAACATATTCCATTGGTCTCAGAAATCTCAACACATCTATGTGAATTATTGGGTTGTCTATGCATAATAGTGCCCTGATCCTAGAGGAAAAACATCTATCAAAATTAATATAACTGGTCTCTTTCCTATCCAAAGACAAATCAGTACTCCACAACTGAACTGGCAAATCTTCATCATCCTGAAATTTGATAAGATCCATTTCTTTCTCAAAATAGTCAGCATTATTGTACAATATTATGTGAATCATAATATAGAACCATACAAATGGCTTAACTATCTTATACTCTTTTATGCCTACTAGACCTTGATGCATTAAATCAGTAATGTAATTAGCAAAGTCAAAGATAACAAAAAAATGTGGATGCAAAATTTGGACCATCATAAGCATAAAATGAATGGGCATTTTTATCTCCTCATCTTCTCCCAGGACATGACACCGGGCACTATACATCCCTATGGCCTTGCCATTAAAATAATCTAATTTGAAAGGCTCTGGTGTGTTAGGGCCTACTACAATTAAACCCCCTATCTTATTGCAACATTCTTTCAAAGGCCCAGTTCTGAAGTAGTCCCTTTGATTCTTGTATGCTTCTTTGAAATACTCAAAGTCTATGTCATCCATCTGAACAGAAAGGTCAATCAATTTGAAAACCTTTCTTATCTCATCAGGTGAGACATTCAATAATATGTTCCCGTCTGTATCTCTCAAAACCCTAGACACCTTATCATAAGGTTTATCAATTATGATCAAAAAATCTGTGTCCATAAATACTCTAGGAACTATCCATTTTCCAACATCCAAATCCCATATGTTATAGTCCGGGATAGGAGTGTTCCTTGGCCGAAAGCAATTTTGAACAAGGAAAGACCACATACACTAACCTTGGCATCCTTAACCCATCTTCCCAAATCATATAAACCCTCCTTGACTGTAAAACAAGGACTTACAGGCACTACTTTTTTTATTTGAGTAGAGTCATTAGTGGATCCATTCAATTGTTGTAAAAGATCATCCTGCACATTCCTGTCTTTGTAATCTACTTTACCAATGAACTCAATTCTAGGGGCAATTTTCTGAACTTAGGGTTTCTTATAGTAACAATATCAGATTGTATCAATACTCTATTTAACTTTTAGAACTTGAAACCCTACTGGAAGTATGAATTTTAATGTTTCAACAAAAAACTTACCCATTCTATAATTTGTTACACAGAGCGCTAGATTGCTGTAACTTTCAGTTTTTCTTCAATCACTTTAGTGGTTATGGAAATTTGGACTCAATTAATGAATTATATGCTCAATCAAATCAATCTCTCACATTTAATTTTACTGAATTGGCCACACCCTTTGTAATCAATTCATCTAGTTTGAACATTCATGGCTCAACAGTTCATTGAAACCAGTTTTTAACTTTTAATTTTGAATTGTAGATCTTATCAGCATCTCATCTTATCATATGGATCTCATCACTTTATGGAAACCACTATTCATCCTAGACACATGTCAGCATGACTTGATCGCTTAAACATTAGATCTCATGCATCTTCCCCATAAGCCTTTAAGTCAGTCATCTGATCTTTTCTTACCTAACCACCAGTTACTTTACCCCATACTTTACTAACCGCGAATGCAACTCTATCAACTTGGACACGCGTCAACACCACTTAATGGCTTATACGCTAGATCTTCCTCATATTTACCTTAATTCATTAAGTGATTTTTCTGATCTTTCTCAAAATACATCCTCTTTATCTTATCATTGTGTTGTACTAGGCCCACCAACTACCACGCGTCAGCATGACTTAATCACTTATATTGTAGATCTCGATCACTTTAACACTCAGCAATTAAGTCAATCATCGAATCAACCTTTAGATTCTTAGCCTTGAACTCCTTTCTTACGACCTCAGCCAGACCCACTGGGACACATGGCATCATGACTTAATGGCTTAATTGTTAGATCTTGATCACTTTATCATTAAGCTATCAAGTCAGCCATTATATCTTTTTTGAACTGTCAGCCCTTTAATCTGTGATCACCTTTACTGTTAGTGGAATACACATCATCTCTAGGACATGCAGCAGCATGACTTAATTACTTTAATGATAGATCTTACGCATCTTTGGATTAATCTATCAAGTCAATCATTAGATCAAAAGGGATTCTGACTGTAGTTTAACAAAGAGCTGTTCACAAATCTCAGGCCCGCCAACTGCCACGCATCATCACCGCTTAATGACTTACACATTAGATGGTACACATCTTCATCATAAGCAATTAAGAAAACCGTTGGATCTATATGAACTTTAATCTCCGTCAAAATTTACAATAGGGCCCATGTCACTGCAGGGACACACATCATTCAGACTTGATGATTTATATGAAAGATCTTGATCATGTTGAGAGTAAGTCATTAAGTGGACTGTTGGATGAAATAGAAACTGCATTTTGTTTAACTGAAGCTTCAACTTCTGCTGGACCCTCCATGAACACGTGTCATCACTGCTTAATGACTTGAATGATAGATTTTTTGCATCTTTGGATTAATTCATTAAGTGGACCATTAGATTAAAAATATCAGCTTGACACATAATAGTTTAATAAAATACTTGCGAGGTTTTAGACTTAGGGATTAATAAAGTGCCAAGGAGTTAGGAATTTACAAGCTATTGAATATGGCCCCGTTTAAAAGAACACATGGTGGACACATGACTTAAGTGACAAAAGGGTAATGTAAAAATAGAAACCACTCCGAAGCTTAGGGTTTGGAAACAAGATTTACACTTTGAAAATTGAAAGAAAGGGTTTCAAAAATTTACATAAGACCCTGTTTGTAAATGCAAACCAAGGACTCATTGTTTTGGAAAAATTTTAAAAAGACCTAACAGATCTTATGATTTATGGATCTTAGATCTTACGATTTGTTTGGATTTTTTCAAATTTTATGATTTTTTTGGACTTTTAAAGATTTTTTGGATTTTTTTGGATTGTTCACATTTTTTTGGATTTATAAAGATATTTAGATTTTTTTAAATTTATTTATTTATCATTTTTTTATTTTGTATGGAGGAGCTTAAGCTTCTTGCTCTTTGGATAGTGCTCCTTTGAAGGATAGGCTATGATGGGCCAAGGTCGTTGAGGGTATGCTCAAAGATGTTGATAGTGTAATGATAAGGGAATGACATTGAGGATAAAAGGTAGATGGTGGATAAGTATTTATGCGATGGATTGGATAAGGGAGATGGAAGGATAGTAAGTAGGAGGATAAGAAGCACATGTAGGTGTTGGATAATGAATAGGGTATTGAAATGTTTTCATAGGAGTAGATGGATAGCATTGGAAATATCAATATCGACACACACCTTGAAGGATGGTGGAATGATAGAGGAAAGATGGATTGGGAAGCTTGAGGCTTCGATGTAGGAATGAATATGGATTTTCTGATGCAAGGACCCAAAATGGATGGAGAAGATGATGAATTATTCAAGGTAATAGATTTTGGGACATGAGGACCCAAAATAGATTTAGAAGATGGAGGATATTTGGAATATGGTGTGGAAGCCTTTGGAAGCTTGAATGTCAAATTTGATTTTTTGTTTGTGTGCAAGTCTTTTAAGATTGACTTGGGAACCCACATAGCTTTTGATTTTTCTTTTCTTTTGGATGATTTAGAATCTACTTCTTCAATGAGGGATTTAGTAACCCACATTTTCTTTGATTTATCTTTTTTCTAGTTTGACCTTTGTGGTCTCTTTAGTATCTCCTTTTGCTTTGAATTCACATGTCGATTATATGGGACATGTGGATCTTTATGCATGTGTATTCTTGGATTTATGCTTTCTATATTTGGCATCCAATTTACTTCTAAAATTTTGGGTAAGTGTGGATGAATGAGGCTGATATGGTGGGTTTAAATGGATGGGTGGATGGAAATTTCTCAAGGATGAGTTTCTTTGCTGATCTTGAGGTATGATAGTGATATTGGATGATAAGCTAGGAATGATAGGCATGGTGGATGGAGTGACATAGGGACCCAATATGGATGGAAGAGATGAAGGCTTCCGCTTTGGGATATAGGGACCAAGGATGGATTTGGATGATGGTGAAGGTATATGATTGTTTTTAAATGGAGGGATATAAGGTATAAAAGGGGTATAAACATCTTTAGAGTGAGTTACATGGTCAAGGCTCTCATTTTTAGGATTCATATTTATACCAATAGGCTCATGATTAGCTTTGATAGGAGAAATTTTGATAGGAACCACTGACGCTTGAGGGGATTTATTGTCATGCAAGGGATTTGAAGGAATGATGGTTTCTTGAGGTGGATATGGAGGATTATGACAAGGAGATGATGTGATACTCTGATCTTGACAGGGATCTTTGGGTAATAAAGGAAGTGTAATTTACTCTTGATTTTCAATAGGCTTATTAGAAGTGGAAGGAATATCTTGATCTTTCTTAGGAAATTGAGGGATCTTTGTCTCTTGAGGCGGTGGGATATTTTATTGGAAGAAGTGAAATGATATGAGGGGATCATCATGAGACTTTAGAAATGTGGTATCTTCATCAAATGTTGGAGGGGATTGGATAATGTCTTGATCTTGATTATTAGTGAGACTTGTTTCTTCGCACCTTGGATCCTCTTGACACAGAGCCACTACTAAGCACAAGCTAGGAGGTTGGATATGTAAGGGGGGTTCTTGGAGGATTGATGGGGGGATATTTATTTCTTTAGAAGATGAATGAATGTTGGAAGAAGTAGAGGCTGCATGAGAACCATTTCTAGACATAGATTCATATTTTTATCTTGCTTGATATTAGTATCTTATTTTTCATTAGATGAATCCTTATGACTTTCAATTTCAATTATATCATCATCAATAAGATTTTTGATTTTATGCTTCAACTCCATTCAATGTAAAGTTTCATGCTCATTATGTTGATGATATGCACAATAGTTACTTAAGAATTAAAATCTACATGAATTGATTTGAGGCAACGTGGTGAGATTGTTTTCAAGGAGTTCTTGCAAAGTTGATTCATAAGACTATCCCAAAGGAGTAAACTCTCTATCCAATGGAAATTTAGATTCACTTGAGTTTACGAATGATATTTGAGATTCAATATCATGGTGCTTTGATTTTCTATTTCTGCATGATTCATAAGAAAGACTCTCAACTAAATGTTCTTCATTTGTTTAATCAAAGATTGTATTGTGTAGAAAAGATGTTTAATCAAAGATATGTTGGTCATGAAATTGATCTTGATTATAGATGAAGCAGATGTGAGATTTTCTTTATCAGAGATAGGATTGATGTGAATTTGTTAAGATGAAGATAGATATGAATCATGTCATGAACCATCCTGAAATCTCTAATTACTTATGGAATCATGGAGATGCATAGGAACATGACTTGTGAAAATCAAGACATAATAAGACTAAATTAACTCAACAAGTAAGCAACCATATTGATTATGTATCTGTGTTTTTGTAGTAGTTGGACATTGAATTTTGATGTTTTGTTGATGTTGTCTAGTTTCAATAATTAGGTACCCTATATAAGTTGCCTTGTCTGGTTTTGAGTATTCATTCCCTTGTTTAAGAAAACATGAATTTTAACAAAAGACTTTGCTATGGGACTTGGTTGATAGATAATATAGTGGGTTAGTTTGATTGAGGACCTGTTGACTAGTTTGACAATTTTGACTTGATTCTGCTAAATCTCAAACTTGTTGTATGACGTTGTTCAATGCATGTTTTGAAATGTAAAAGGATTAGTTTATGTACAAAGAAGTTTTATTATAGAATTTTCTCAGTTTTTTATTTTTTTGTGTCTGTCTTTTACAGTTTTAAGGACTTTTTGCAAATGTTTTTGGTGTTTTGTTTGGACATTTGTTGATGTTTTTGAACTTTTTGAAGGTATTTTTCCAATTTTTAGATTTTTCTTAATTGTTTTGATATTTTTTATGGATCATGACATTGGGGTTCCCCCAGTCAAGATAGAATGGGTAATTTATTACGGAATGGCCATGGTAGGATTATTTTGTGTTGAGTATGATATGATAGGACAAGGAAAATTGATGAATTCCTAGACATGACAAATGTTATTGCAGAATATGAGGTGAGATGACAAGTGATAACAGGTTGGAGTTGTGATAGATGGTAGAGAAATGATCTCTACACATGGTGTCAGATTGACCAATTTTCACCATGGTAGTTACCCAAGGCAGCACCAAAGTATTTTTCACCATAGGACAAATTTATTTATCTTGTATTTCTATTTTTGTGTCATCAAAGGCTGCCGGTTGCCTAGTTTTCACCAAGGGACCATTTTTTCTTTTTTGCCTTTTTTATTTTTTATTTATTTTTTGAAATGGGTGTACTCTAAGAGTTATGAATAGTAATTGTGAAGATGCAAATTGTTGATGGGCTTTGATAGAGGTTGTCCCTCTGATCTGGATATCTAATATGCTCCAGACCCATATACTAATGTAATGATGTAAGGAACCAACCTGTTTGGTTTAAAATTTCCTGATTTTTGTCTTTCCCTTTGATTTTTCTAATTTTTTATTAGTACCAGGTCACCAACTTCAAAATCTCTAGGCATGACATTTTTTTTTAGATTATTATGAGATGTTGTTGATATGATTGCAAATGTGTTAGTGTATTTTATCTCTTTTCATTGAGAAACTCTACCTCCTGTAGTCAAGATACTCAGTATTCCTCATCTGAAATGATGTGTTGAAGTGATACTCACAGTGATGGGAGCTCAACCTCTATTGGAAAGATGGCTTTGGTACCATATACTAGTGAATATTGAGTGGCTCTTGTGGGGGTATAGAAAATAGTGTGGTATGCCCATAAGGTGGGTTTGAGTTGGAGGTGCGAGTCTCAACCATATTCATTGATTATTTTTATTAAGATTTTTATAATGGTTTTATTTGTATCCTCAGCTTGGCCATTACATTGGGTAAAGTAAAGTGAAGAATAGTTGTGGTGGATGTGGACTTTTGCAAATATAATCTACTTGTTTATTTTTAAAGGGAGAGCCATGATCTATAATGATGGTTTATGGAACACTGTACCAACTTATGATATAGTTTGAGAGAAACTTATAAAAAACATTCCCAGTGGTGTAGGTCATTGGGATTTCTTCAACCCACTTTGTAAAATACTCAGTGGTTGTGATAATGTACTTATGATAATGAAAGGATAAGGGACGAACCTTTCCAATGAGTTTTAACCCCCATTGCAAAAAAGGCTATGGTGATGTGATTGTTTGCAGTTCATGCACTGGTGCATAAATGAGGTTCCCATGAATCTAACATTTTTTGCACTTCTATACAAATAAGAAAGCATTTGTCTCCATTGTGCACCAATAATATCCAATTATTAGAAGCTTCTTGGCAAGGGTCAAGCCACTAGAATGAGCACCGCAAATGCCCTCATGTACTTCTAATATCATTGCTTGTGCTTCTTCCAAGTTGAGACATCTAAGGAGTGTTCCATCGATACTACGTTGATAAAGTGTATTGTAAATGATAGTGTAACGGGAGGATTTACTTATCAAGGACTTATTTTAGTTACGGGACAAGTTAAGGGGAATACTTTTGTAGAATTTGAGAAATACAAATCCACAGAATGCCAAGAATACCTGCATGCAAATAATCTGCTACAGGAGAGAAGCAGAAGGAGGAAAAAGAAGAACTCAAAAGTTACTCAAAATGTGAGAGAAAAATTATAATCCGAGTTAATGAAAAAAGAATTACAAGGTTCAACCTATAAAGGTGAAAAAAACCCTAAAGCCTAAAAAATCTAGGTGAAACATCAATAATTAATAAAAGAATTAACTATTAATGCACCTAAGAGAAAGCTTAAGCACTAAAGAGTAATAACTTAATTAATTAAATCAACATGATTTAATTAATAAGAAAACTAATGATTACTCTAACACCCCCCCCCCCCCCCTNACTAATGATTACTCTAACCCCCCCCCCCCCCCCTTAAGCTAAGCGTAGGGGGTAAGATAACCTAGCATAGCTATGAAAGTAGGAAAAAGGGTCCTAGCAACAAGGCCTGATCAGGTACCCAATATAAGGAAATCTCTGTAAATCGGAGACAAAGAAGAAAAACCCAATGGGAAAAACCCCTCTCCAAAAATAGATAGAAAAATGCAGAAAAGAAATGGCTCAAGAGACTCTCTCAAGACCATAAGTACAACCACCCACCCCCTCCCCTCCATGAGAGAGGGATGAGACACCAAAGTCACCCCAGAATGAAGAAACTCCTATCACAATGGTAGATGCCTGATGTAGAATCCAAAAGGAGATCCTAAAGTGGCAAATGATATTCCTCCCCTTGGGAAGAAATGGATCCAAAGGATGATGTGGAAGAAACCCTGTGAAGAGTGATGAACCAATCTGACTCAAAATGTGTGCCATGATTGGATGCTAAAGAATATCTCTATTAGAAATAAAATAAATGATGCCAAATCCAAACTGATGTGGAGAATCCTGAAATGCAACTGTTGAATGCACTAATAATGGTGGGCGAACAATGATAACCTGACTATCAAGGTAGAGGAGATGAATGTCCTCAAAATAATCCTCCAAATCTACAATATAAGACTAAACAAACAAGAAGGATATGTCTGCAAGATAAGAGTCCAAAGTAGCTATGTTTGGAAGGTGAATGATGCCTTTTTGCACTGAATTAGGAATATAAAGAGATGTAGATGAAGTCTCATTCTGAAGAGTAGGAACTATGAGACAAGTCTCTGATCCATCGGAAGATGTAAGGGTGTCTAAATACTCAAGCCCCTCTAAATTATCATGATCAAAGGGTGTATTCTCTCTCTAAGAAATGGGTATGAGACAATCTAAAGTAGGATTCTCTGGGAATTGAGAGAGATTAGGGTCTCCACAGATCTCCCAAAGATGTGTCCAAAGTGGGTGAGGAAAATCAATGTCTGATATAGCCAACATAGTGTCATGATCAACACTAGACAATATAAGTCCTACTATGTGATCTCTAATCATATCCCATGCTAATTTTCCCTCTGAAGTGGTTGGTTTAGGTGTGAGATCATACAAATAAGGAAAAAAATTAAGCCACCTACAATGTGTAAGTATACCCTTTTCCCATGACTCATAATTGCCCCATTCCAAAATAACAACTGAAGGGTGAGTAGAAAAACCCATGATAACTCTTTTAAATAAAAAACAAACTAAGAAATTTGACCTTACTGCATTTAGATCAAAACCTAGTGCAGGGAGGAGGGAAATAGAAGCCACAACTTTGATGCTGAAAATATGTACTAAGTGGAAAAATATGCATACTAAACTCGCGAGAGGATAGCCATCTCAGAAAGAGCTTTCCAATGGTATATGACACTTTGAATATCGACCTTGTATGCTCAATATATGGCCAAAACACTGAAGGCTGTCTTTTTTTAAGAAGTGTCAAAACTGTGTGATGGTTTCATGACCGTCAAATTTAATCACCATCTGTGACCTATGGCCGCTGACATCGCTGCCTGCATATGCGTACCTTGCTACATATGAGGGTACTTTTGAAAAGGTACGTACATTTTCCTTTGTTTGTAAAAATATTTTTTTCAACAAACATTTGGAAACATTGTTTTTTTTGAAAAAAAACTTTGTAAAAAACAAAAATTGCTATTTTTTTATTTTTTTGAATGTTTTTCTCCTTGAAATTTGTTGTACGGCCTAGGAGAGAGAAAAAATTCCCAGAGGTCACTGTAGCAAAAAATGGTGAACTTTATATGAAAAACTAATCTCTCAAGCCTTCTGAGTGTGAAGGTGAGGTCCATTTAGGCTTAAAATGCACCAAACAAATGTGCTTCTTTTAGATTGAAGAGAAAACCCTAAAAAGTTATAGTTTTCACCCTCGAATCACTGCTTCAAAAACAACAGAATAGGCAGTAGCAGTGTGGCTCTGATACCATGTAGGATTTGAGAAATACAAATCCATAGAATGCCAAGAATACCTGCATGCAAATAACCTATTACAAGAGAGAAGCAGAAGGAGGAAAAAGCAGAACTCAGAAGTTACTCAAAATGTGAGAGAAAAACTATAATCCAAGTTAATGAAAAAAGAATTACAAGGTTCAACCTATAAAGGTGAACAAAACCCTAAAGCCTAAAAAAGCTAGGTTGCACATTAATAATTAATAAAATAATTAATATTAATGCACCTAACAGAAAGCTTAAGCACTAAAGAGTAATAATTTAATTAATTAAATCAACATGATTTAATTAATAAGAAAACTAATGATTACTCTAACAACTTTGGCTAGTTAGGTAAGTATATATGTCTTGGTTCTAGGGAGAATTAGGACCAACAATTTCAAACACAACTTTAGACTATGGGAATTCAAAGGTAGGGACCGTGAGCCATTTGACCATGAACTCACAATTTGTCATATCGGGTAGCATGTCCAGTAAAGATCCTACTATATCCATGGAATTTTCTCATTGTTGTCTTATTCTTTATTATGGGGATTTTCTTAAATGATGTCATTTCAAAATTTTGCTTGATGTCTTTTTTCATGGCCTTATAGGGAATCAGTTTGTCATCCTTAGTTTCGTAACTTCCATTGACTTGGTTGATAATCAACTGAGAATCCTTGTATACATGTAGTTGTTAGATCTTCCAATGGACACTTTTTTTGAGATCTATGATCAGTGCTTCATATTGGGCTATATTGTTGGTGCAATCAAATCTTGGCCTGTAGGATCTAGGAATAGATTCTCCTTGAGGAGTGATAAATACTATGTCAGTTCCTGATCCCTTTTGTGTCTGAGAGTCATCAAAGTATAATTTCCATTGCTTATGCTCCACGAGGACAAATATGCTTTAATCTAGAAACTCTATTGCCATTAGATGACTAGAAGCTAAATGTGCATCTGTCAGTTGGTCAAAAATAGATTGACCTTTTATTGCTTTTATGTCTAAATAATCATGATGACATTAAGTTTTGCCATTAGTATACTTAAAGGGAAAAACATGATAAAGTTCATCAGTATAAGCATAACCAATGGATAGAAAGCATACCTGACAAGATGAAAATGTCTATCATAAAAATGCTAAGTATAGAATTGCCTGATGAACATTGACAAGAGTCAAACCGACAACAAGCATTACTGACAATATAGTTTTGAGAACATCGCCAATGGAGCAGAAAAGGCATACCTGATGAATAGTTCAATTAAGGGACACTAATGGATTACAAAACTAATAGAACTGATAGGGCAGCCCGACCATCAGAACTGACAGTCAGTTACAGAACCCGCAAAAAGTGGATCTAACTTTACACGTCATATAAAACATTATAATTCTATTTATAGAGTTTTATTTTGTTTTAAATCTTTACTTGAGGGTCAAGCAAGAAAATTGTGAATGTTTTAAAGCATCCTAATGGATCTAAAACATATCTAACTAAAGATCAAGGTCAAGTTGTAAACCTTGGATCTAGAGTTAATTTGTAAAGCGTGAATCAAGAATAGACCTAGAAACTAGTATAAATAGATGTTTAATCATTTGTAAAAAAAGAGACTTGTAATCAGTTGAAAAATATAGCAGCCATGGGGAGCATCTATGCAACAGAAGTGAATTCATGCAAAGTATAGAAATAGATCAAATCAATTATCAAGAACACAGAAAGCCTACCGACGAGAAGAGACAAGGTATCACTCAATCACTCAAGGTGATTACTTTTACATTGTAAGCTTTACAGGATCTGTTATCAGTAATTAGAGATTGCATTCACTATCAGATCAACATTTATATTGTAGCTGCATTCTAACAAGTGCATCACAACTAAAATCCTTTTGTAGAAGGTGGACTTAATAGTTCTTTGATAAATCTCTTAACAGAGTGCACACCTAACAGTCTTGCTAAAGCTTCAAATGAAGTAGATCCTAATAGGTCTCCACTCTAATACTCTTAACAAGGTAGATCATCAGAAGTGATCAATTGTAAGCCTTTACTAGCTCCCTTCTTATCTGCAGATAGTGAATTTTTGTGGGTAGACATCCCCACCATAGTTTTTACTTCCTAACAGGAGTTTTCTGCAATATCATATCATGTGTTATGTGTTATTTGTTTTCATGAATGTTTCTTGAATGTTTACACATGTAAAGAACTTATATTGTGATTTCACATACATATAGAAGATGAATAGATAGATAGGTATATACAAATCTGATGACTCAAAGGTTAATGAGCCAACCACATAAAAAGTTTTAGAGGTACTAATTCACCCCTCCCCTCTCAGTACATCATTCCAATAATTCCAAAAATTGGTATCAGAGCTAAGTCTCTTTCTTGAAAAGCTTAAAGACTTAAGAGAAAAGATCAGCACAATGGAAAAGTATAGACTGGACAAGACTATTGAGAATGAACAATTATAGATACAAATTTACTATGAGTAGTCTAAAAAGGAAAGGGTAAGCATGAGAAACTTGCTTGATGAAAGAAAGATCATGGCAACTAGGCTTAATGAAAAATATTATCAAGAAGAGGAGATCCCAGATTACTTTGACTATGTTGAATCATCAACTAGAAAAGCTTTAGACATGTCAGTAGAAGAGATCACAAGTCTACAAGAAGTCAATCTAAATCTGACAAAGAAAATCAAGATGTTGCAGATCGATCAAGAGACTCAGATGGTAAAAATGATTGATGTCATGAATGATTCAAGAAAAGCTAAATCAGAGAGAGCATTGGCTATTGATGATAGGAGGAAAATCATTGAGAAGCTACAAGAAAAAGAATCAGAGATTCAAAAACTTACTGATCATCACCATGAGATTACCAACCAGATTATTCTTATGATTCAAGAGGCAAACATATTAAATAATGAACTCATTGAAAGAATACAGATCATTAGTGAGCTAAGGGAAGAGAATGAGAAACTAAAGTATGAAGTCAAAATTCAGAATCAGCACAATGAATTGATCAAGAAAGCTGAAGATAGTAATAAAAGAATGGATGATTTCCTTGATGGTAAAAGAAGAGTCAACAACTACACAGGAATAGGGTACATCAATAATGGAGAATCATCTAATCAATCAGATCAAATGAATGTTTATGAAACTCCAAGGACCAAGAAGCTGTCATGCAATCACTATTGAAAGCCAGGCCACACCTCAAACATTTGCAGAAACAAAATGAAAGTTATTCCTCAATCACAATCTACTTTCATTGGTAATTGTTATAAATGTCACAAGAAAGGACACAAGGCATATGAATGTAGATCCAAGATGACAAAGCCAATGAAGGAAACCTACATGGACAAGTACTATCCTACCTGCAAAATGAATGGACATACATATCAGGAATGCTGGAAAAATAATAATAAAGCATGGACACCAAAAGAACCTGATAATGGCTACAAACCGACAAGAGTAGGTAACTCATATGTTTGGGACTATAACACATGGGTAAATTGCACAACATGTGGAAGGTATGGTCATATATCTGCCAACTATATGAAAAAATGGACTAGAAAGCCAAGAGGATGGTTCAATCCAGGTACGGCATGTTTACATTGTTATAAGGTTGGACATGTGATAAAAGATTGCAAAGACCGACTAACAGAAACAAGCACTTATCCCAATGGAAACACCATTGATGACATCAAGAAGATGAGAAACAAGATGTGGGTAAAAGCCATAAACACTGAAGGTGCTGGAACAAGCAATGCAAATGATGATGCCCCATCCAATGGATCTGGTGGCATCACTATCTCCAACTAAATTGCACAAGTAAGTAAGGAACTGCATTATGACAAGTTATATTATGCATCAGTTCCATTTACATATTGATCATATAGATAAAATTAGTATTATTGAAGATGCCCTATATTGTTACTTGTAATATTATTGAAAAAAAACCATCGGTTAATGGGTAAAAATTAGCATCGGTGAACACACACAAAAAAGTTAACACTACTTACCGAAATATATTGGTCACTACACAAAACCCAAGTCGCTAAGTGTAAACTGATGGACATCGGTAATCCTTGAGCCGACGGAGTTGTCATCGCCATTTTACCAATAATCATCGGTGAAGTCACCAAAGCTGCTAGCAATCCCAACACTTTGTGCCTACACCGAAGATGTTATTTATGTCTCAATCAATGAACTTAGTCTTTGTATATCAATGAGTTGTTGGGCATTAATGACAACTTAGGGCACAAAATTTATAAAAGTACGACAGAAGAACTCATTTTGCACCCATGATTTTTGAGCAACCAAGTAGAGCTAAGAAGAAAGATTGGAGAGAAAATTGAAGTGCGACCTCAGCAAGATTTTAACTCAACTCAAAGGATTTACGAGTGATCAAAGAGATTCAATAAGTACCTAAATTCACTAACTGCACTGTTTAAATTATGGAAAGTCCTAAATTTCTAAAAATGATGGCATCTACTTCTAGATTTGAAAAGTTGAAAGAGGATAAGAAGAAAACAATCAATCTTATCAGCAAAGGCACTTGTGTTGAACCTAAATACAAGTTGCACCCAGAAATTGCATCATAACCTGATGATTCTGGAACATTCTCCACAATCCCACCTAGGGTTTTTCTGGTAGAGGGCATAAGGTCCTATATACATTGCAAGATCTCATAATTAGGAGATCTAGACCTAGATAATGCCTACAAGGCACTTTTTGATGAAGCTGGAAACTTGAAAGAAGAACACAAGCTTTTGGGAGTAAAAGGTCTCACAAATGCATTACACTTTTCCAGAGTTTTTAACACATAATGGATAAAGATAGTTCTCAGCAGAATGCATAACCAGACATTATGGATAAATAAGCCAAAATGAATAACAAAGGATGTTATTCATGTAGTTACTCAAGGTCACAAGCACCCATCCCTGAAGGAAGTGGAAAAGATAACTGGTGCAAAATCAGACAAGAGAGGTCTCAAGGTTAACACTATCACCGACGAAGAACTCAAGTTTGGTGCATGTGTGGTAGGATACAAGATCTTCTAAGCTAGCAGAATGAACAACATAGCAAGCACTACTATGAGCACAGCTTACAAGATCATCAAACAAGGAAACAAAATGGATCTTGCAGAGATTTTTTTGAATCAACTCAAGGAGAACACATAAGATCTTCAAGAACAAACACTTGTAAGTTTGGTTCCCTGATTATATGCATATTCTTTTACTTTGAAGAATACTTTCCTTCCATAGGAAAAGTAGTATGTGATACAAGCAAACCGGTCACCATACAAATATGTGAGCATATAGAGTCATTGGGAACAGATTTGGATGACCTAATGAATGAGTATTTCAAAGGATTTAAAGAAAAGATGCAAGCAAGAACTAGGATACCTAAAAGTTTGATAAAAGAATACAAAGAGGATATATGTTTTATGGTAGTTACTAATTTTACCCATATCAAACTAGTAGTACCTAGGAAATCCTGGCTATCACATTTAGAATATGAAATCAAAATAGGACAGCCACTGAGTGCATCAAGGCATTATTGAATGAACCAAATGACAACAAGCAAGCAAGATTTGGCACTTATGAAGAAGCCAAACCAAAGATCAAGAGAGATCTTACATCAAGAAAATTATAAACAAGAAGAACAAAATGGTTAAAAAGTTAACCAAGCAATTTGCAGTTATTGAAGAAGGTGAAGAGGAAATAGAAGGAAAGTAGGAACAAATTGAAGGCCAGTCACCAATCGGTGAAGAAACAAAAAAGAATGATTCAGAGGGTACACAATCAGATTCACCACCTCCACCTCCACCTAAGAAAGAAAGATCAACAATCGCTTCAAGAACAAGAAGCAAAACTACATAGGAACCAACTCCTTCACCACTTAAGAAATGCAAAGTGAGAACCTACAAGAGAAAACCGGTCTCACCTAAGGAAATACAGACCAAAAGGAGGAAATGGGTTAGGACAAAAGAGGATCTAGAAGACTCAGCTATGGATGAAGCTGATATAAATGTGCAAAAGGGGAAAGAACCCTTGATTCCAAAGACAATTGATGAAATCTGTAAGCATATCTCAGAATCACCATCTATTTCTGATCTTAACATTAGAAAATGGTTAAAGTTTGATCTAGAGGAACAAAACAAGATAGAAGATGCTATTATAGTTAAAATGTGCAAACATCATTATGTTCCACTACAATTCTCAGAATATGACATTCCTAAGGAACTACAGTGAGATTGTCTGCTAGATGGACATTTTCTCTACATCAAGAAAAAGAAATAAGAGAAAGAGTACTTGTTACTCTTATGCCTTCAGATTCAAAGAAGGAAGAAATAAGTGAGATGATGAAGAAATATGAAAAGCAGTTCTCACCAAAAATGAGAGCATATGAATTTCTCAAAGGGAAGCTAAATGATCTTGATCAAGAAAACATTAAAAAGTGGTGCAAGATACTTAACCAACCCATTAAGGAAGCTAGCCCAGAGAAGGAAAACATCATCATCAAGGATATACAAGATGACTCATCTATGGAATTGGATAAAGAAGAGAGTGATCCAGCAGGCCCCAAACATACTAAATTTATAGATGAAGTATGGCCCAACACTACTCTTGACAAAACACAGAATGAGGAAAGCCAAATTCCACGAAGTCCAATTCATATTGACTTGAGTAATGAAGAAGAGGTTACCAAGGTAGATTTGACAATAAAAGGTAACATAACTGACGATATCAATGATGAATCATGGTTGGATAACATTATCAATGACACTACAGGAAAAGACCCTGCAGAAGAAGTGCAAAAAGATGAAGATATCAATGCTGCACAGGGCAATACCGATGGACAAGATACAACTATTGACACTGTAGAGGTCAATACGCCGACCAACATAAAAATTTTAATACAAGATATTGACATTGAATCAAGTCAGGAGAAATCATCTAAGAAAGATGATGATATACCCAAGGACACAGGTAATGAACAAAATAAAAATGTATCAAATAATCCAAAAGATACAGATACAGAGATGAAGGATGCAAATGACACTCAAAAAGAGGTGTCTACTGAAAAAAACAAAGGAGCAGATAATAAAATAGATGAAACATTGAGAAAAGATGAAGAGAAAGAAAAGAGTGAAGAAGTCAAGTAGGATGAAAGCATGAAAGAAAAGGAAAATAAATCTATTGATACACCCAAGGCCAATGAAGAGACAACTTCACAAAACCAACCAGTGGACTCAGAACAGAAACAACAAGATGCCTCATCTTCTCGACCTTCACCTACAAAGTCAATCCAATCTCAAGGTTTACAAATGGTAGTACACCAATCTTCCTCCCAACCAAAGAAAAAGAAGAAGAAAGTAATGAAGAAAGATATCTTGGCGGTAACACTTGATGAGGTAATTGAGATACCCAAGTGGGATGTATCCACTTTAGATATTGAAGCACTTCAAAATTTTGGAGTGATGTGTCAGAGAAAGGCAATTCAAGAGAAAATGAAAAAGGCACATAGGGAAGCCCAAGCACTTGATAAAGCAAGGGACATTCTACATCAACTTGTTCCAGATATCAAAATTGAAGATAGCATATCAGTCATGGAACAAATAGAAATTCTTACCGATGCCATCACAAATTAAAATGTTGATGCAGAGAAGGCAATGGAAGAACATGCAGAGATGAAGTATCAACACAAACTAGTTGAGAAGATCAGCCAAGAAGTGGCAGAGAACAAGGTAAAGCTCTCTGAACTAGCAAGTGAATTAGAACCTATGATTGCTGAAGTTGTTACCTTAGTTTAGAAATTGTGCACACTAGAAAATTTCACAAAAGAAAATAGTGAAAAGTTGTCACAACTAGATTCAGATCTAATAGCTAGTGCACTAAGTTTAACCTCTGATGCACACACAATAAAGTTGCATCACAAAAAGATCACAGAGGTAAATAGATTGAGACAAGAGATATAGGATGTAGAGACACAATTTTGAAATGAGGTTACAGAGCTACAAACTCACATATTGCCAAATCTCACCACTCTGCAGCAGTATATTATAGATGCAAGAAATCTGATCTCAACCCTAGAGATGTATGTGGTAGATAGCATATATGACATGCATGTGAGGATATCACTTGAGCATATTTCTCTTGAGAATTTAAAGGAGAAATGGGAGAAAATGATGGAGGAAATCAAAGCCTCACACTCTCACATTTTTGAAAAGTTGTAACTACCTTTTCCCTCATTATCAAAAAAGGAGGAATGTATACATATGTACAAATATACTTTAGTAGAAAAAGGAGGAATGTATACATATGTACAATATACTATATGAGGATATCTATAATGTATGTACAGAAAGAATTGATATGTACATAAACTTACACTTACCAGCATATGCATAGGGGGAGTCATTTCATGACTAAGGAAGAAGTATACATGGGTGTACATACTAATACATCTAAGTATGTTGCACATATTAGTTTTTGATACTAATTTCAAAGGGGGAGATTGATGACATTAAGTTTTGCCATTAGTATATTTAAAGGGAAAACATGATAAAGGTCATCAGTATAAGCATAACCGGTGGACAATAAGCATACCTGATGAGATGAAAATGTCTATCATAAAAATTCTAAGTATAGAATTGACCGACAAACATTGACAAGAGTCAAACTGACGACAAGCATTACCGATGATACAGTTTTGAGAACATCACCGACGGAGAAAAAAAGGCATACCCAACAAACAGTTCAATAAAGGGACATTGACAAAGTACAAAAGCAATAAAACTCACAGACCAACCCAACCATCAGAATCGACAATCAGTTACAAATCCCGCAAAAAGTGGATCTAACTTTACACGTCAGATAAAACATTGTAATTCTATTTATAGAGTTTTATTTTGTTTTAAAGCTTTACTTGAGGGTCAAGCAAGCAAATTGTGAATGTTTTAAAGCATCCTAAAAGATCTAAAACATATTTAACTAAAGATCAAGGTCAACTTGTAAACCTTGGATCTAGAGTTAATTTGTAAAGTGTGAATCAAGAATAGAGCTAGAAATTAGTATAAATAGATGTTCAATCATTTGTAAAAAAATGGACTTGTAATCAATTGAAAAATATAGCAGCCATGGAGAGCATCTAAGTAGCAGAAGAGAATTCATGCAAAGTACAGAAACAGATCAAATCAGTTATCAAGAACACTGAATAAGAATATGGCAAAAAGCCTATGGATGAGAGCAATAAGCTCAATACAATAAGAATATGGCAAAAATCCTATGGATGAGAGCAATAAGCTCAATACAATAATGAGAGCAATGAGAGATTGAGAGAGAGAGAGGAGAAGATTATTGAAGCAAGTGTGTGAGAGACATCTCTTAAG